>CM076574.1:177394994-177664978 GCA_034641835.2 Pinus albicaulis
TCTCTAAAATGAGTTGGGAGGTTTGGCTCCGGATCTCCATGTATGGGAGGTGGTTTTCCACCTATCATGGAAGCTTCCTTAGAGATAGGGCCAATCCCATGATTGTAGTGATCCAAACTCCCCTTCCACCATCTATATAAGCTTTCCTTTTCCCTTAGCAAGCTAGAGAGAGAGAGAGAGAAGAGTTGAACTTGTAGCAAGGAGACTATCGCCAGACAGCCTTTGAGAGCCAAGCCAAAGAGAGAGAGCTTTGTCCCGTTTCCGAAAAGCTTCGTTGAGACGTGCTCCGCTGTCAACCCCGCCGAAGGAAGATCAAGTGTCAGAGCTTTGGGTTGTATCTTTCCTTTGTTATTTTAATGATAAGCGACTTTGATTATGGTTTCATTCATGTGTCTGTTTATTTGATGCCATGAATTACATCCTCTCTGACTGATGTATGGTTACAAGATTTAGATTTTACGTTGTGTATCATTGTATTCTTCGCATGTGTGCAGGTGTTCGGACGTGTCGAGCGGAAGAATTGTGATCTGCCAAGCGAGGGACGGGAAGCGTCATCCTTTCTTCAACGACCATTGCGTAGGACCTGAGGTAGGAAATTCGTTATGTTTTTTCCGTTTTGTAACTAGAGACCTGTGTCACTACGTGACCTAATTGTTGATAGACCTGATCTGGGCTAGTAGGGATCGCCTTTGTCTGCAGAGGGGATTTACCTCTCCAACAAACTGGCGACTCCGCTGGGGAGTCAGTTGGAGTTAGTCTTGTCCCTTTTGGTTGTTTTTGGCTTTTGATTGATTGATTTGCTCCTCTGGTTCACCTCCTTTTGGTGTAAGACCCGTGTTCAGCCCCAGAGGATCAGATATGACCTCTGCTTTTCCGAAATTTTCATCTTTTCATATTTGGCTTGATTGGCGCGGTTTCTGCCCTGACAGTCGAGCCCATTGGCGCAAGTTGCCAGTTCATCACCCGCGCCATCCCCTGTCTAGCGCGGATTACAACCAGACAGTCGTGCCATTTCCTGTAGATGCTAGGGTTTTCCCTTGCTCGGGAGTTTTTTGGTCAGTACTTTTTCTTCTGGGTTATTTTTAGATTTTTCTTGAAGTGGTGAGTCTATTCTTGGTTGGGAGAAATTCTTTGTTTTTCATTTTTAGACATTGGCACTTGTTGTCAGTTAGCAACCCGCACCAATTGGCCATTGGCGCTAGTTGTCAGTGAGCAATTCGCGCCAGTTAGCGCTAGTTTCGCCCACAAAAGTCATGCCAATTTCAGGGTGTGTGAAAATTTAGTTTTGTTTTTCCTAAATCCTTCACCATTGTGTCTTTCCCTTTCGGTCTTTTCTCCGTATGAGCATAGATTACATTTCTCATAGTTCAGCTGAAATTTCTTCTTTCCATGATTGCTTGATGTAAAAGGGAATGAATGCCTTGTTTTGACCTCATGCTTTGGAAGTCCTCTTTGTGTTTGATCTCATATGTCTTGTAGCCTTTTGAGGAATTTTGTTACAAAGTGTTTAAAACAACGATTGCATTCTTAGTGTTTGTTTGCATCCCTTTTGCATTCATCCTTTCATTAAGGAAATTTGTGTTTATTTAGTTTTCGTCTCATAGTTTGCTTTTCCTTAAAATGCATTAGATCACATTGCATTGAAAAGTATTTTTTGAGATCCATCATTGAACTTAGATTACATTGTTTAATGATTGAAAGCTAAAATCGCATTGAGTGCATTCTCTTTCATTAAAAGCATGCATTAAGTAGATTCTCATTTCATCGAAAAATGCATTGAGTGCATTCTTATCATTTCAAAAAAAAAAGGAAATTGTGCATAGATTACAATTGCATAGTTTTCAAAAAAGAGGATTTTGCATTGATTACATTGCATAATTCGCATCATTGAATGTTTTAGATTACTTTTGGATAGTGAAAGTCATCTAGTTTGGAAGAATTTCGTTTGCAGTGTTGTTGTTTGTTGCATCATTGTTCGAAAATCTTCCCTTAACTAGATAACATTCATCGAATTGAAAGATTTATTTCCTCATATAGCTGCATATAGGAGATCGTCAGATGACATGTGGTAGGGCCTTGAAACCGAGACATAATTGAAGATCAACTTTAAAATTTATTCAATCAACCTTAGGAAGCATTAAAACCTAACGAACCATTTTTAGTGGTCTAGGCTAGAGACGTGTTCTGGCGTCTTTAAACCTAGCAGCTGTCGCTCGCCATTTGGCTTTAGACAGCACTAGTACGGACTTGTGCTCCCCATACCGTCGTGTATATAAATGGAGACCCCATTAGGTTGCTATCCTTTATCCGTAGGAAGCCGAGTCTGCCGCCCTTTACCCGTGATACACTGGACACAGCATTCGGGGAGATTACCTGCACGTACGTCAAGTCCTTGGTTGATTTCTCTTTCATTTTTTAACCAAGGTGTATATGGCAGTTCACGGAAACTTGGTACACCTCTTACCTAAATTACCAGAGCAGTCAGTTTGATCTTTACTGACTCCCTAAATTTTAAAACATCATCAAGCGCTTGTCCTTTCATGCTTGTTTCCAAACTGAAAGTGATAGAGTCACCTTTTGCTTGTTTCTCGACTCTTAAAATATGAAATAGTAGAGTCTAGTTTCAATGTTTTAAAATTAAATGCCCACGAAATATTCCTGGTTAAAGTTAGTTTCCTTAGGCTGTTGTTTTGAGTTGTCTCCGATGGCGACTTATCCGGATTTCACCAGCCAAGGAACCCCCTCCGATGGGAATCCTGGTCCTTTTCCTCCTTTTGGAAATGTTGGTGCTCCTTATATGGCAACGTTGTCCCTTCCTGGGTTAACTGTTGGGTTGCTTGTTTGGTTGTTTTCAACCTCTTTTGGTCCCGGATGTCCCGGCTACTGTTTAATCAGTTCCTCCGCCTGAACAACATCATGTTGATTCCAAGCTGGACCTCTCCCCTTGTTCATCTGTTTATGCGTCCTCCTCTTCTACTTTGCCTGGTGAAAGTTTGGATTCAAGTAACCAGGTGGCTAAGAAGAAGAAGAAGAAAACAAAGAAGAAGAAGTCCGATAAGAGAGAGGATAAGGCTGCAGCTACTACTTCTAAAACACCTCCTCTTAATAAACCTTCCAACCCTCCACGGAAATTCAAATTCCCTTGCATGTTTTACAAAGGAAACCATCTTCTTCGAGATTGCCCTGGTATTCCCAAGGTGCTCGAAGTATGGTCCAACGGTCATCCGCCGTTGCCTTTCCCTTACCAATCCTTGTAAGTTGTGTGAAGGGCACCATGCCATTCACCTTTGTCTGTATATGGATGAATTCAAACGAGTATTGGACAACCCGACTGTTTCTACACCATGCCTTATGGCTGGTTACAAGCATATTTCTTTGAGTCCTCCACCAGTTGATGCCTCGATCAGTCAAGAGTCATCCTTGGTTGATCCCGCTCCCCTGGAAATTCAAATTCAGGAATCCGTCCGTAACCAACCATTGGTCGTGGGATCAGTTGAGTTGGCCCCATCTGCGGTGCACCAGGTCTTTTCCGTTGAAAGTGGATCTCACATTCCTCAGGTTCTTCTTGTTTCTTCAGATTCCTCGGACTTGGAGAAATATTCTTCTATCCCCATACCTCAAGAAGTTTCTCCTCTGCCTCCCATGATGGAGGTCCTGAAGGATACCCCTCCCGACTCCATGATGGAGGTCATGGAGGATGCTCCTTCTTCTCCCATAACACCAGGGGAAGACCATCTCGGTTCAATGGTAGCCCCTCCAAGTAGTTTGGTCACTTCCTTCAATTAGAGTCGATTTGCAGGGTACCACCTTCCATCTTATGTGCCTTTTGAGATAACGGTATAGGCCTCCCATCTGGTTGTACCTAGCACCATTATAGATGAAGGCACATCTATCAGTATTTTGTCTTCAAATACTTGGAAAGCATTTGGTTCACTGCCACTTGTGCCTGTTAAGTAGAATCTGTTGGTGTTTAACAGAAGAACTAGTCAACCATTAGGGATCCTTCCAAAGTTGCTTGTTACTTTAGGAGGGAAAACTGTCCATATGGACGTGATGGTTGTTCCTAGCCCCTTGGACTTTAATCTGCTCTTGGGCCATGATTATACTTATGCCATGGGAGTGCTTGTCTCCTCCCTCTTTCGTGTGATGTGTTTTCCACACCAAGTTCAGATTGTGACCATCAATCAGCTTGCATTCTTTGGTCCCAATATGGCAGCTAGTCCGCCATCATCTCTGTCGGATCTTTATCCGTCGGTTGTGTCATCTCCATTGCATGTCAATTATGTGGCTACCTATCATGTGCATGTATTCAACGATAGTGTCGTTGTACATCGTGTGCTGGGGCATTGGGTCTAGACTTCCAAGATGTTTTCCTTCCATCAGACGGGAAAATCTTGGAATCCATGACTTCTTATTCATTATGATGAGGTCTTCGGAGCAGATTTCATTTTCTTATGTCAAGCTCCTTAAAAAATGAAACAAGGTCATTGGAGCAGAGTTCGTTTTCTTGTGTCAAGCTCCTTAAAAAAGAAACAAGGTCGTCGGAGCAGAGTTCATTTTCTTGTGTCAAGCTCCTTAAAAAATGAAACAAGGTCATCAGATCAGAGTTCATTTTCTTGTGTCAAGCTCCTTAAAAAATGAAACAAGGTCGTCAGAGCATAGTTCTTTTTCTTGTGTTAAGCTCCTTAACAAATCAAACAAGCTCGTCAAAGCAGAGTTCGTTTTCTTGTGTCAAGCTCGTTAAAAAATGAAACAAGGTGTTCCGAGGATAGTTTGTCTTCTGTCTCAACCTCGTTAAAACATGAAACAAGATCATGAGGATAGTTCTTTTAATGTGTCAACCTCGTTAAAACAATGAAACACTTTCCTGTTCAATTCGAGTCTTTGATAAGATCTCGTAAAATCCCAGTCGAGTCTTTCTATTGATCTCGTAGTTTTAACCTTCACTCCATCTGTCATTCATATGGACTGAAGCTTGGGGGGCATGTACCTCGATTTGAGTCACCATGTTGGGGGCATGCTTACTTTTTCAAGCAGAGTTTGTTTCCATTTCAAGCTTGTGTAAAAATGAAACCAGTTTCAAGCATAGTTTATCTTTGTTTCAAGCTTGTGTAAAAATGAAACCAATTTCAAGCAGAGTTTCCCGATTTCAAGCTTGTGTAAAAATGAAACCATTCCCATTTTACCTCTTGTGATTGCCATTTTATTAGCGTGTTTTGCTAGATGAGCCTTGGTTTTCTCACTTCATCGTCACTATCTTCTTGGCCGATCGTATGCCTTCACTTGATTGTTTTACACATTCCTAAGGATATGTTGTGATGAGTGGTCTTGTTAGCCAGCCTCTTGACTTTTATTTTTTCAGAGTAGTTCCACCATTACCGGAACCAATAGCTTCCCTTTATACCACTCGTTCCTCCAGGAGGAGTCAACTTTCAGCTCTTTTCTGACTCTCTAAAACTGAAAATATTGCTGAGTTGCTTGTCGTTTTGAACTCGTTAAATGGCTGCGAAATGACATCTACCCAGTATACGTTTACCCCTTTTTCAGGTAGGGATGGATTATTTACGAAAAAGGAATACCCTAGCCTATCGCGACTAGGAGGTTTTCTCAGACACAGTTTTCTACCTTTTCGGATTTGAGAAACTATCTACAAAAAGGGATTGTTGGAGTTTACTTTTCTACTGTCTTTTCAAACTCTCTAAACATGAAAAGACGTCGAGTTATTTCTCTGTCAGACTCGTTAAAACCTGATGACATCGGACTCTGTCGTAATGACGATATTCAAGTTCCTCCTTCCTAGGGCTCATTAAATGTACTAGGTTGGATTTGTCCGAAGAAAAAACTTATATCACAAGCATATGTTATCCCCTTCAAGCTTGTTTCCAAAAATAATTGGGGTACTCGCCAGAAATGGTGAGGAAAAATGGAACCAATATCATCGTCGTGTCGGCAGTATGTCACTCTTGAACATGGCACTTGTCTTCATTTGTGTCAGGTTGGGGACATCTCATTTCATTTATTGTTTGCCTCCATGGGTTTGGGTAATCCTTTTTGACCGCTCGTCTGCTCTTTGCCTCATCATCATGACCTTAGATCCTTTGATGTCAAATACTGCCAAATCCTGTGTCGTGCCGCCTATATGTTCAAGAGAAGTTGGCCTCTGCAGTTCTCAACCCCCCTCTGATTCTCTACTGATCCTGATTCACAAACATTATGTTCCTCTGTCTTGCGTTGATGATGTGGGAAACACTATGGCCCACCTTCGATCAAGGTCACTTCCTGTCGACTTCAGATCATTATCCAGGAAGCTAATATAGAGACTCCCTTCTGGTACCTTGGAGCCTGCATGCCTCAATGGCAGGTTCTTCGCATTCGACGCAAGGTTTTCATCATTGGCCTTTAATTGAATGATTCTGCGAGTGTTCGACGCAGCTCACTGTTCACACTGCGTGGATTATACCTATAGTACCTTGAGGGCCATCGTCATTACTGGTGGTTCCTCTCGCGTCTGTTAATGACTTTCATTATTGGCTGGTAATCAGACGATGTTCTTGCATGTTTGACTTCAGCTCACTTATTCACATGCTAGGACTTGTACTCGGTCTAGGTCGAGATGGAGCGCAAGACCCTGGGTTTTGTCTGATTAAATCCAAGCTGCTGATTTTTGTGGATTATCATGATTGGTTACATGACTCATTGATTGGATGGCTGCGACCATACCTGAGTCTACTTATTGATCCTTTCTGGATGGCTGCGTCCATCCCTTGGATCCTAATTATTGTATGCTCTATTATGGATGGCTACACCCATACCACATATAGTGTATCATAGATATCAGTTGTACTTGGATGCAGGTCTTCCGACGGCAGTGTTTTCAGCTGGGCACGTTCTCATAAAGCATTTCACCCCTCTCTCTCTTTCGGGCCTCATGCTTTAGGGGGAATCTGTTACACAACATTTTGTCACCGTCCCTACAATTCCCTGTCCCGCACATTGGAGGGCCTTTCCCGTGACCTGTGAGCAGTGACATAACCTAAAACCACTTTCATGGCATCCCCCTTGACAAGGAAAATCATTCCTCTGAAGGAAGTTTCCCTTGAAAAACCCTAAAAACTGATCTTTTGGCCTTGGCATGACTAGCTAGTTCAGCCCTCGCGCCAATGGGGAAAATCCACCATAGAGGGCGCGCCAACTGGCACTCTATCCCAGTGTCTCACTCGCGCCAAGCTTTATAAGGATTGTTTTTTAAAAATAAATGGTGGAAGTTTGATTCCAACAAACTCCTGAACGAGTCTCTAAAATGAGTTAGGAGGTTTGGCTCCGGATCTCCATGTATGGGAGGTGGTTTTCAACCTATCATGGAAGCTTTCTTAGAGATAGGGCCAATCCCATGATTGTAGGGATCCCAAATCCCCTTCCACCATCTATATAAGCTTGCCTTTTCCTTTAGCAAGCTAGAGAGAGAGAGAGAAGAGTTGAACTTGTAGCAAGGAGACTATCGCCAAACAACCTTTGAGAGCCAAGCCGAAGAGAGAGAGCTTTGTCCCATTTCCGACAAACTTCGTTGAGACGTGCTCTGCTGTCGGCCCCTCCGAAGGAAGATCAATCGTCAGAGCTTTGGGTTGTATCTTTCCTTTGTTATTCTAATGATAAGCGACTTTGATTATGGTTTCATTCATGTGTCTATTTCTTTGATGCAATGAATTACATCCTCTCTGACTGATGTACGGTTACAAGATTTAGATTTTACGATGTGTATCGTTGTATTCTTCGCATGTGTGCAAGTGTTCAGACGTGTCGAGCGGAAGAAACGTGATCTTCCAAGAAAGGGACGGGAAGCGTCATCCTTTCTTCAACGACCATTACGTAGGACCTGAGGTAGGCAATTCGTTATGTTTTTGTTGTTTTGTAACTAAAGACCTGCGTCACTGCGTGACCTGATTGTTGCTAGACCTGATTTTGGCTAGTAGTGATCGCCTCTATCCGCAGAGGGGATTTACCTCTCCAAAAATTAGGAAAATGGTTTTGTCCACCACTCATAGTTTTAATAAGGTGAGAATGTTAAAGTAGGATAACTATATGAATAAAAAAGAAATTCTTCAAACTTGGTTACCTTTCCCCACTCATGGTATCATAGCCCCTATAGGTGCTCATAGTCTGTCAATCTTGGTTATCATCATTATATTAACTGCCAAATAAAAATATTTACAATGTTTTCCATACCATAGTATAACTAACCCATGGTTATCAGTATAGTGGAAAATAAAATATTTATGCATAGTTTTAACAAATTTAATTATAAAATTATCTAGGTAGATAAACTGGGATGTTAGTTGTCACCTAAGACAAGGACTATATCTCAATGTATACACCAACATATATCCATCTTAACTCCACATCTACCAAGCATCGAGATGAATCAAATCTCTCTAGGTGCAAAAATTTCCTCAAGTTTTGCACTCAAAATATGGATTTTCATTTTGAGAGATTTGATCCCTCTCGGTGCTTGGTAGATGTGACGTTAAGATGAATCTATGTTATGGCTAACATTGAAGGTTTTTTGTTATTAATATTTTTTAATTTTTTAATGTAAGTATTATTTTATTATTTTTTAATATAATGTTACAGAACAACATCTCCTCCATATTGGTCTATAAAGCACCTCTCGTCGCAATAAAGTGATTAAGGACGTGGGATTAGAAGAAGCCAAAGGCTATCACATTGATAGATTGTATGGCATGGAATTGGTAGGTGGAAATACCTTCAATTTCAAATGATCTTTATCTTCTTATATTCACTCAAAGAGGTTATAATTTTGAATTCTCGCTTTACTATTCTACCTCTCTTCTATTTTAGTGTGTTCCCTGCTAAGTTTCCCATAATGTCCAAAGTGTTTAATGAGGATATATTCGAACAAAAAGCAACAATGTTGGGCTACTTTGTCTTGATATTTTATTAACAAACTTTATGTGCAAGAGGGAGTACCATCCTTCAAAAAATAAAGGACATAGTACTTGTACTCTGCTTAGCAATTTGATTGGTATTTTGTCTAGTCCTTGTGCATGATCATTACCATTTTAAGAATAAACCACAAAATATAACAACAAGATGTTGAAGTTTTGTTAGTAATTCCATTTATGTGCAAGTTGATGGTTTACTTTGTTTGGTCAAATGTAGTTGTGATAATGTTGAAGCATGTGGTGATGCATTATGAAAGGAGTTGTAGAAATAACTCAAGGAGAAATGAAAACGTTGACAATAGGCGAGGTTAGATACATGTTAGGGAATTAGCTAGTAAATGTGGGCTAAGGTAACCGTATAGTGGGTGTACATGATGATAGAGGTTGAGATTAAACTAAAGATCTAAACATGGGTGGTAACATGTTAGAGTTGAAGTAGACAAGAAGTAGATAAGTGTAGGTTGAGAGGCCATGCGTTATGGGAGACAATATCTTGAAAATATTTTAGCTAGCCATGCAAGGAACGTGGAAGTATCCATTGAGTTTGAAAATTTGTCCTTACTTGGATAATGTGGGGTTAGAGACCACGGTGACATTATGATCAAAGTAATGGAGACTAAAGCATCCTCAAGGAAATTCCATGAGGGGGATAGGCATTCCATATGTGGGTTAATGAGTTCATGAGAAGTTGAGAACCATAGGGTAGTCTAGAAGTATATTATAAATATGTCTGAATTAATGAAGGGGATGATAATGGATGACCTGAGAAACTACTCAAGTAAAACTTAGGTCCATGCATCTAATGTAAAAATCCAAAGTTAGGATTGTATTAAAAAATGGCTTGGGAGAAAATTGAGGAGGAGGAAAAAAAGGTCTTCATTTTGAAGGAGAAGGAAGGAAAATAACTCTTTCATTGGAAGGCAAGGTTGAAGAAAGAATAAGAAGAGATGGGAGCAAAAGGAGAAAGAGTGATGCAAGAGAAAAGAAAGGAAAATTCCTAAAACGGGGTTAAGGTTAAAGAGAGATAAGTGAGTTAATTGTAGCGAAGTGAAAAAAAAAAAAAAAATAGACGGGTTTGAGTGAGCTAAGAAGCATGTAACATACTTAACCTAGGTGGAAGGTTAAGGAAGACTACTCTTTCCATGTAGGAGGCCAACTATCTTAAGGAGGAGTAACCAAAGGACATAGAAGGAAGGATCCTTATGTAATGCCCCCTTTGAGAATTGGGCATAATGTGCAAGAGTGTGGTAAGTTTGTGTTATACAAGTAAATCCTCTCTGCGGACAGAGATGATCCCTCTAGCCCTAGAGTCGATCTAGTAACAAAGGGACAAGCTAAAGTGTAGGCTCCTTAATTAATGAGTGAAAAGGATAGAGTAGATAGACCTACCTGGAGTCCAACGCTGTCATGGCTATGGTGGTGATGGCCTCTTGATCTCTGCTTCGACGGGTCACAATCCTTCTGCTACAATGCTCAGATACTTGCACGAATATCAGTAAACAAGAGCAACATACGAAACAATGATCTCATTCATAATCAACTAACCAATCAAGGAGGGTTAAGCATATTGCATCAAATAAAACACATAACGCAAGATGGGAACTAGACAATATTCATGTATATGTATTAATAGAAGAAAGAGTTACAACCAGAGCCTTAACGTCGCAGCCTCCTTTAGCGGGGTTCAGTTGAAGCGCGTCTTGATGGATCATCAGGGAATTTAGACAGGATGAAGGCACAAGTCTAAGCTCTCTCAATGAGGGTCTCTTCCATTCTACCTTTTCTAACAAAATGTACAGAAATCTCTTCAACGTTTCAGATATAATATGTTCAGTCCAGCTAGCACATTAATGGAAGATGGCTATATTTATAGAGGGAGAGGAGGAGGTTGGGATCCCCACAATAGTGGAAGGGAGGCCTTATCCCTTGGGAGGTTTCCCCAAAAGGTGGAAACAAGAGGCCAAAGGAGGAAGGCCGTGGTTATTCAGTCGAACCACTACAGATGACTCGCCCATGAAGTTTGTTGGAAACTTCGCCTCTATTTTTAAAAAACATTCCATAAACAGGTTGGTGTGGGTAACTCGTTGGGACAGAGCACCAATGGGCACGGGGCCTAGTGTTAATTCCCCATCAGCGCAAGGGCATAACGGTCTACTAGCGCTAAGGAAAAAACATGTGTTTCTAATGGTCTGTTCAGGAAATTGTCAACAGAAGGAATGTTGTGCTCATGGCAAGGGTTGCATTGATGGTCTTTGCAAGGCATGACACTTTATTTTGGTCACAGAAATGAGCCTCCAATGTTCAGGATGGGGATTGCAAGGACAATGACAAAATGATGTGTAACAGATGCCCCCTAAAGCATGAGGTCCGAGAGAGAGGAAGGGGTGAAATGCTTTACGAGAACGCGTTCGAACCAAACACCGCTGTCGGAAGACCTGCAATTAAAAATACAACTGATATCTCTAATACTTAAACATGTGGCATAGGTGAAACCATCCATAATAAAGTACTTATATAATTTGATATCCTAGTATGGATGCATCCATCCAACAATAAGGATCAACAAATAGACTCAGGTATGGTCGCAGCCATCCAATCAAAAGAGCCATGTAATAAAGTCATGATAAACCATAATGTCCCACAACATGGATCTTATCAGATAAAAACCAGGGTCTTTCGCTCCATCTTGACCCGAACAAGTACAAATTCAAGCATGTGAATATGTGAACTAAATTTGAACATGCAAGAAAGTCACCTGATCACCAGCCAATGATGAAAGTTGTTAACAGGCACGAGAGAAACCACCAATAATGATAATGGATCTCAAGGTACAATAGGTACAATCCAGGAATGTGAACAATGAGCTGGTGTCGAACACTCGCAGAATCACTCGATCGAAGGCCAATGATGTGGACCTGTCGTCGAATGCGAAGAACCTACCATTGAGGCATGCTGGCTCCAAGGTACTAGTAGGGAGTCTCTAGATTAGCTTCCTAGATAATGAGCTGAAGTCGACAGGAAGTGACCTGGTCGAAGGAGGGCCATAATGTTTCCCATATCATTGACACGAGACAGAGGAACATAATGATAATGAATCAGGACCAACAGAGAATCAGAGGGAGGTTGAAAACTGTATGTTATCACTCAGGTTTTCCTAGAAGTTGTGTAAGAGGAAAGTATACCTGAGGTAACCACAAACCAACCTTTTAGATGCAGAATCTAGCCAATCTGCATCCAGAGAGGGCTCTCTCTTTATAATTTATCTTTGTTCTTGGAAGGTTTTAGGCTAGTTATAGATTCAAAGTTTGTTTTGGGAAAATGGTGGAATCCACAAACTAAGGGCAAGGTTGAGAGCTTTCAGTCCATTGGGCTATTGAGTCAAAGGATGGCTTTACTGGATTTCTATTCTAAACACAAGATGGTATTACAGGGCAAGATAGCTAGACAGAGAACAATCCTTAAAATTTAAAGTGGATGGGATGATCTTTGAAGGGATGAAAGGCAGCTAAGAATCTTTCACCATGTTCAAAAGAAAGAAATGAAATGACTACAAACAAAGAGCAATGAAGAATTCCTTGTTATAGTAATCAACAGTGTTTAAATTAGCAAAGCAAGAGCATTTAAGAATTCATGCTTATAACTAATTTAGAAGAAAACATTAAGAACAACCACATTTGAAATCAGAGTACAATTAAGAAAATTCTGATTCAATCCTTTATGTAAATTATTCAGAAATGGATATGATGATATTATAAACTAATATAGAATTTCAGACAAAGGGTAGAAAAACTTATTGAACTGTAGTCCAACACATGAATCCTGCAACAAGTCCAGTGCTTTAAATCGTCATCCAATAAGCCACGAAAAATTTCTCCAAAATGCTTTTATTCCGAAAATCTCAATGTTACAGCAGAGTAATAGAATCCACTCTCAATACTCTCTTTGAGGGTTTATTTATACACTAAATAATTGAAAATATCTCACACTATCCTAGCCCATATTTTGGGTGACTAAGGATTAATTCACAAGTAAACAGGAGACAAATGGTCTCGTAGATAGCATAATAAGTAACTGCTGATGTGCTGTTTCCTTTCTTTGTGGATGTGCTAGCGGTAAGTGCTGAAAAAGGGCTTGTTGCTGTCTTTTGGAGTAATTTCTTTGCTTCTTTGATACTCTTTGTCTTTTACGGATACTCTTTAACCTGTGTAACTGATACTCTTTCATCTGTACTCATTTTTACCATTTACTTGATAGTAAAGATAAATTCTCATCCTGAAAATGACTTCTATAGAATTTCCAACATTTCATTCCACCATTGATTATCTGGTATCATGGTCCTTTTGAGTTTTCTCAATGTTTCATCTGCTTCTGTAAGTTTGTAGAAGGTGGGCTCATTAGGAAACAGATACCTTATTTCATGTTCCAAATGAAATAAATTCCTCACTCTATCATAGATGTTTCTCCCTGTTGGTAGTGTTGATTGTGGTAAACTAGGAGAACAAGCAGTTATATTTTGAGCATGAGCCTTTATTTTCTTTATATAAGTTTCTAAGTCCATTATTTGATCCTCTGAGAGCATAGGACTTGGTAACCCACTGTCCAACAAAGCTTGGAATTTCTCTCTGAAAATATTGATATCAACCAAAATATCTGTGCACTTCCTTTCTAAATTCTGCATGAAAGTTCTCTTGATGAAAACTCTCTTTATTTCTAAAACTACGCCGGTTCTGTCCTCAATCCCTAATACTGCAAGCTGTTGTTTTGTCCTGGTGTTCAAAAATTGAATGAGCTGATTGGCCTGCTCAGGCCCGCCTCTTAATTCATTTCTGGTTCTGTTTATTTCTTCTTGGGCTATTTTAACCAACTCATTTTGTTCAAAAATAGCTTGAATAGAAGGCCAAATGTCTTTTATTAACTCAATGATATCACCCCAAAGAATGTCATTAATCTCCTTTAAAGGCTTTTCCAATGAAAGATATTTCTCCAAAGCCTGAACCAATTTTTCTAATCTTTTTATTTCCCTGGTGTGATCAGCAACTGTCTTTTTAGATGTATCATATTTTTCCTCCAATTTTACTAATTGCAATTTCGTTTCTTGGAGTTCTGTGACCCTGAGTTGTAGACTTTCCATTTGCTTTATTAATTCATCAGAATTCAAACCAGAAGTGTTCACCTGGGATGGCTGTATCTGCTACCCTGTTATTGTAGTACCTGTTGTTTATGTCTGCCTGATAGTTTCCTGTTCCTGCAAAGCTTTTTCCAATTCCTTCTCCGTTTCACTTAGTCGCTCAGTCATATTTAGGAGCAACTCCATTATTTCTTCCTGTGAATTCCCTTTTAGAACTTCTTGGGTCTGAGGGTGCCTTGAGACTGGTAATTTTAGCTGCTTTCTGAGTGCAGCTATGTCATCATCTTTCTTCTTTATTAATGCCTCAATACTTTTAATGTCTTTGGGGTTATGACCCAAGCCAATGATTATGTCTTCTAAAGACTTTATTCTATTATCTTTGGCCTGTGAAGAGGCCTTCTCAATTTGCAATTGTGCAGTAGTGTTATTCAAAGAATCATGCAGCGTTATAGCTGCCATGGCCTTGTTGGTGAGAGTGGAATAGACCATTTCCCCAGTTTGTCTGTGTAGTTCTATCTGGTCCAGAGGATGGATATCCTTTGCCAAAACTTCAAAATTTGCTCTGATGTAATCAGCTGCTGAAGTGGGCTTTGGCACCTTTGCTTTGAAGTGGCTCATCAGCATTTTACCTTGTGAAAGGTCGAATGCTGACATTAGCCTTTCTTGATTATGGGGAGCCATCTTCATATACTGATCATATACCTTCATTTTCAATGGATCATTCTTTGCTTTAATGTTAATGAAGGTTCTTTTAATATTCCCTGTGTCTGTCTTTGGTGGTCTGAAAGAGGATACTTCAGTACTCAATTGCTTTTGTAAAGCTTTCCCTTTATGGCTTATGTTTGTTTCACTTGCTGTGCCAGTTTGCTGACTATCTTCCCTTCCATCATCAAATACTTCATCTATAATTTCCACATCTGGAGGTGGATTTGGTTTCTGTTTCTTGACCTGATGTATCTGTGAGGTTTCTTTTGGAGGAGTGGTGTCTGAAATCAGCCTTTTCTTTCCTATTTCCACATTTAATGGAGTCTGCAACTCTGGAATTTGTGTGTGCTTTGCCTGTGTGGGAGAAACCTGTGATTGTTCAGGTGCTTTAGAAGTTTGTGGTTTCTCCGCCATGACCAAAGTTTCAATGACCTGGATTACAGGTTCCTTTCCTTTACCCTTGGGTTCTGCTGCAACTGATGAACTGCTTTCCTGTAATGTGTGTTGTAGAGTTGTTGCTGAAGAAGTGCCAATGTAGGGTACCTGCATTTGACCACACGTTTCTAGGTCAAAGTTCTTCTCAACATCTTTCATAATTTTATTCATTTTGTTAGCTTCACTTTCTTCCTCAACAAGTGTTCCTTCAACCCATTCATCTTGATTTGCATACTGTTCTAGATCAGGAATCTTGTGGTGTATATAAGGGGATGATTTATTCTTTAATCTCTTTTCACAAATAAAACCAACTGGGTCATAAGGAACCCAACGGAAAGATGTTTGGAACTTTCTCTATAATATATTTTCTGCCTCTCTTTCGGCCTCCCTAGAGTTACAGATGAAAGGACCTAATTGACTTTTGATCCTTAACTGAGCTTTCTTCTTTACATTACAAAAATGGATCACATCTGAATTGTTCATTTGCCTGAAGTATTCCAAGGCAAAAATCCTCATGGGCACATATCTGGGTAGCCTGAATGGATGTAATTCACATCCATAAATCCTGATGACTGTATGGTTTTGATACAAATACCAATCCCCAACTTTATAATTCTTTGACAGTTGCAAGGTCTTTCTAATTTCATTGCTGAGCCTTGGGGGAGGAATTCCTGTTAACAAAGTTGTTGCAGGATATACAAACTGATCAATGAATTCAGTGTAGGAATAGGGAGAATCAGAGGAAAAATGAATTATGGGGGACCAAAATATGACTAACCTGGGGTTACCCTTGGCATCAAGTTTTTGAATAGGGAAAGGGAACCTTTCTGACTGGTAGTAGATAATGAGATGATAGATGACTGAGGAGTACTTAAAAACTTTTTCAGTATCTAGCCTTATGAATTGATCATGGATCTTGTTGGCTATAAAGGAAGCAAAGTCATATTTAATCTCAGGAGGTTGCCCAGGAGTAAAAATGGATAGCAAAGCCAAGGTTATCTCATCCACATATTCACTGGTGTTGAATCCTAAGACAAAAGATATTATATTTACAATGAGCCTTCCCAATGTATTGAAATAGTAAAAACCATAAGGGGGAGACCCTTTTGGCTGATGCTCAGGTAACATGAAATGCTGACACATGGATTTTAGCTTTTCTGGGGTTAATTGCCTGGTTTTCTCAATCAATCCTTCCATGGACAATGGTGCTAGTTCTTGGTCTGGTTCAAAGTGTAACATGGCATTGATAGCCTGGGGAGTGATAGGAAACATAATACTTTGATCAGGAGCTATTACAGCCCTCCGTGTGGGATCATAGTTTAAATGGCAGTAATGGATGATTTCTGGGAAAATAAGGACTGAGGGGATGAGATACCTTGGGAGATTGGATTCCCACAAACCTATAAGATCTTGCCCCTTTGAGTATTCGTCTCTGCAGCGACAATAACTCAATAGGGGACTTTCATCGAAATGCAGGTCTTTAATTTGAAAATCTTCATCTATCAAAGGTAAATATTCCAATTCACGGTGAGGAGCATTCAATGGAGTGATATTCAGAGCTGTCGGGACCTCCATTTTGGTTCTTGTGGATTCAAAATGGAGGTTTTTGGTATTCCTCACAGGCCGGGAGGGATTTCTAAAATGGAGGAAATTGGCACAACTTGTTGGTTCAGGGAGCAATTACACAATTTTAAAACCTCTAGGGAAGACTCAGTGATGATTTTTAATCACTATTTCAGCGAAAAACAAAGAGAACTGAGTTATACTTGTAGTCGGGGCGGAAGAGGATAAATACATGTTTTTAGAAGGAGGCTGGTTCTTTAACAGGTAACAGGTGATGGCGGGACTGTACTTGAACACGGGAGCAGCGGAATCTTGGAGTGAATCAATCAATTACAGTGGAAATTCGAAAATCGCAGCAGGGAGCACTGTCGTTTTCAAATAACGAAAATAACAGAAAAACACGGAAAAATGGCTTTATTTACAAGTTAAAACGGTTTTTTATTTTTCCGAGGAGTGACGTCATCGACGTACGGGCTGACGTATGCAAGGTCGGGCGGTAAGCGGTAAGCGGTAAGTCCCCGCACCGCTTTTGGTCGAGGGTGGTATTAGTCGGGAGGGCAGCGATTCCACAAAACGTTGGCCACGTGGATGGTGAAATTTTCAAATACCACCCATTCCCCGCTGGTTAACGTTCTCACAAAGGATGGGTAGCGGGGTTCACGTGGATCGTTGATCTGCGGATGGTTGATCCGACGGTTAAAGCGATGGGGGAAAAAGCGGAGGTTTCAAATGTGGGCCCGTCGGACTTTTAACACTTTTTAACGTTATTCAATCACTCCGGGGGATATCTAATAGGCGGATAAAAGGTTATTAATTAGTCCTGATGACTAATTAATCCCGTACGCGTAAAGAAAGGGGTTGCAGCGGGGTTTGGTTAAGTGGAACGCCAGGTGGACAATCCACGGTGGCACGAGACTTTTCCGAAGTTTTATTCATATTTTTGTCTTTAAACATACATATCGCATGTTTAAAGTTTTTGTATATATATTTTTATTATATGGTAACCAATAAACATTATTTAATTACCATAAGGGCGGGATTATAATATAAAGATATATTTAACCAAAGGACTTGTAAAGCGGGGTTTTTAATGAATTTTTGGGAAAATAATTACTTTGGTTAAACTATATAATATAAGGGTTTTTTGGGATATTTATAAAAAGGGAGTTATATACTTAGGATAAGGCATTTTATTAGGGATTTAGTACAATAGAGTTAAATGTAAATATGGCAAAGGACAAGGAAACTCAAAATATTTTTGCACATCTAAGAAAGTGATAACTTCTGAAGTAAATTGCAATATCTTATCTTCAACACTTAAACTTAGAATAGCAAGTTATTTTGAGGGATTTTTATGGAAATTTTGCATGATTTTCCTAAGCAAAAAGGGATTTTACTTAGGAAAAAATTGAAGGTGAATGATTATAATGATGAATTATCTCAAGTACTTAGGTCTTTTTGATCATTAGGCCGAGGGTCCAGTCCCTCCAAAAGTCAAGGAAATGCCTTGAGCCCCTTTGATCTCCAAGTACCCTAGTACTTTGGGGGAAATTAGTAAAACTTTAAGGGGAAAGTGATGAGGGAAGTTAATGATTTTGACTTTGCTTGCTATGATTTTTCAGTGTATTTCCTGCTTCAGTATTTGTGATGAAAGTAAAGGATCAAAAACATGTAGCAGCATCATTCATCAGATAAAACTTTGCAACCATCTACCTACCCTATCTACTTGACACTACCATTTTATCTTCTTTATTAGGGTGCATTTAGACTTGCAAACCCTTATCAATCTTTTTTCTTTTTTACAAGGCAAATCTTTCTAATTCTACCCTTATTACATCCAAGGGCTCAGATTAAGCTGTTGAGCACCTTTTATTCACTCTACCTATCTACTTATCTGCCAAGATTAAACTGTTTGGTCAGATATTTATTCTCTATTCTACAACATGAAATTGAAATATGAATAAGTCAAGTTTAAACAGTTTGACTTATTCATGAATTGTGGCAAAGGTTGGACAAGCTGCACACAATTGTTTTATTACAAAAATGAAATAGTAGTGGCATTTGGATTTGCACACTTTCCTTGGTCTATTTTTGCTTGGGGTTCATTTTTTCCTCTTTTTTTTGACCATTTTATTCTTTTTACCCTTTGATCTTTCTTTTAGGGTATACCCTCTTTACATTTTTTTAAATTTTTTTGATTTTTTTTATTTTTGGTTTTTCAAGAATATGGAACACCTTTGCTAAAGAAAGAAGGTTTGAACATATTCCATAGTTCAATCAAGACAATCATGAAAGATGAAACCTATTGGTATAGGAGACTAACACTGTAGAGGAAAAACTTCTCTTGAACATATCAGCGACACGATCCTGGATTTGGCAGTATTTGATATCAAGGGATCTGAGCTCATGATGACTAGGCAAAGAGCAGATGAGAGGTCAAAATATATTACCCAAACTCATAGAGGAAAAGATGACGAAATGAGATGTCCCCAACCCGACATGAATGCAAACGAGTGTCATGTTCAAGAGCGACATACTACTAACACAACAAAAGACTGGTTCAATTTCTCCCACTATTTCTGGCAAGTAGCCCAATTATTTTTTAAAAACAAGCTTGAAGGGGATATCATATTCTTGCAATATAAGTTTTTCCTTCGGACAAACCCATCCTAGTACATTTTACGAGCCCTAGGAAGGAGGAACTCAGGGAACGTCATGGTGACGATGTCCGATGTCATCGGAGTTTAACGAGTTTGACAAAGGAAGAACTCGGTATTGTTGGGTGTGGAGCCTGATTATCTTGTTTATTTTGTATCACAGCGTTGGACCCCTGTACCTTAAAGGGGCGGCAACGCCGCCGGAAATTAAACGCTGCCTGGGGGGTCCAAGGGGGGTGGCTACGACTTTATGGAGCCCCCCTTGGCGGGGGGTTTCGGGGGCAATGCCCCCGAAGCTAAAAATAAATGTAAATTTACCTTGTAAAAGTATAGTAATTTCTAGTCAATCTAGGTCGTTCATTAGGCGGATGATTTGACAGTAGAAGTTATGTTTAGTTTAGGGTTTTTTGCCATAGAATGCAACCCCTTGCTTTGTATGAGGGTATTGTATTGCGGCTGTGGATTGTATGGGTATTCTAGGAGCGAGAAACAGATAGGGAGACTGTGAGAGAGAACAGAGGATATTACAACGGACCTGCTGTAGGTTGTGTCTCTTCATTTCGCTGGATAATAGAAAGGAAGGAATGGTTGTTCGGGGTGGACATCACCCAAACTAGGTGAACCACGTATATTTGTGTCTCTCTGGTTTTATGTGTTTGTGTGTTTGTGTTTTCTGCATATTTTATGTGTTTCATTTCTCTTTAATATTTAATTTTCAAACAACTGGTATCAGAGCCGAAGGTCTATTTGGCTGATAAACTTGCAGGAAAGAAGGGTTCCTGGTTCGAGTGGGAGCAATGGCGGAAGATGGTAAATTTAGGGTCGAGAAATTTAATGGCCAAAACTTCCCATTGAGGAAGATGCAGATGGAATATTATCTGTATCAGAAAGACCTGTACCTACCATTGAACGAAAAAGCAAAGAAGCCGACGGCTATGACAGACGCAGAATGGGAGATTCTCGATAGAAAGGCACTCGAAACAGTATAGTTGTGCCTCGCGGCATCGGTAACCTTCAATATTTTGAAGGAAACAACAATAGAGGGTTTGATTAAGGCATTGGCGAAACTATATGAAAAACCCTCGGCCTCAAACAAGGTATTTCTTATGAAACATTTATTTAATATGAAGACGTCGGAAGGTGGATCTGTTGCAGACCATTTAAATGATTTTAATATAGTTACCAGTCAGTTAAGTTTTGTAGGGGTAAACTTTGATGATGAAGTTAAGTCTATTTTATTTCTGTGCTCATTGACAGAAAGCTGGAATGGTTTAGTTATGGCCATTAGTAACTTTGTCTCTGGATCTAGTACTTTAAAGTTTGATGATGTTGTCGGTGCTATCCTTAGCGAGGAAATGTGACGGAAAAGCTCTGGTGAGACATCGGGTAATGCTTTAAGTGCAGATTCTAGGGGAAGAAGAATGGAAAGAGGAAAGAGCTTAGTATATCACAGTAAATCAAGGAAAGGTGGATCTAAGTCTAGATCGGGGATAGTGTGCTGGAAATGTGGAAAGAAAATACACCTAAAGAAAGACTGTAGATCTCAGAAGGGAAAAGAAGGAGACGCACAACAAGAAAACAATCATGAATAAAATGTGACAGGTGATGTGTTACAAGATGCCTTGATTCTTTCTTTCGAAAATGTTCCTGATTCTTGGGTTGTAGATTCAGGGGCCTCATTCCATGCCACACCTGATAAGAAATATTTTCATGACTATGTTCAAGGAGATTTTGGACAAGTTTGTTTGGGTGATGATAAACCCTGTAAAATTGTTGGAATGGGTAAAGTTCTTGTAAAACAACAAAATGGAAATCAATGGCTATTAAAGGAGGTAAGGCATGTTCCAGATCTGAAGAAAAATCTGATTTCAACAAGGCAGTTAGGCGGTAAAGGTTGTGTGACAACTTTCACAGATAAAACCTGGAAGGTCACCAAAGCAGCCCTGGTAATAGCAAAAGGCGAAAAGGTTGGTACATTGTATTTATGCAATGGTATTTCTAACTCTGTTAATGCTTTAACTTCCAAAGGAGCAGATGTCGCATTATGGCATCATATGCTTGGACACATGAGTGAGAAGGGGATGAAGATTCTTCACTCAAGAAATTTGTTGCTGGGTTTGAAGAATGTTGATTTGGATTTATGTGAGAATTGCATTTATGGAAAACAAAAGAGAGTCAGATTTCTCAGAGTTAGGAAATAAAAGAAGAGCGAAAAATTAGAGCTTGTGCATACAGATGTATGGGGACCTGCTCACGTATCATCTCTTGGTGGCTCTCGTTATTATGTTACTTTTATTGATGATGCAACTTGAAAAAATTGGATTTATTGTATTCAGAATAAATATAATGTATTTGATACTTTCAAGAAATGGAAAGCTTTGGTTGAGATTGAGACAGGAAAGAAGTTGAAGTGTCTCAGATCAGACAATGGAGGTTAATATTGCAGCAAAGAGTTTGATAAGTACTGTTCAGAGCATGGAATTCGTAGAGAGAAGACAGTTCCAAGAACACCACAAGAAAATGATGTGTCAAAAAGGATGAACAAAACGATCATGGAGCGTGCAAGGTGCATGATATTGCATGCAGGATTGCCTTTACAATTTTTGGCAGATGCTGTAGATACTATTGTTTATCTAATAAACAGAAGGCCTTCAAGTTCCTTAGATGGTGGTATTCCAGAGAAAGCATGGATAGGTAAAAAGGTAAACTACTATTTTTTAAAGCCTTTTGGTTGTGAGGCCTTTGTCCATAATAATAAAGAAAACAGAACAAAGCTTGAGGCAAAATCAAAGAAATGTACCTTTATTGGATATGGTGTTAATGATTTTGGTTATCGCTTATATGATTATGAAAATCACAAAATCATTAGGATCATAGATGTAGTATTCAATGAAAAGGTATTGTATAAGAATCAGTTGCAGGAAAAGAAACAGGAAAAAGAAAACAAATAATACACAGTTCTTGATGAGATCACAGAAAAAGTAAAGGTGCCTGAATATAATAATAATCAACAGCCACAACAACAACAACCACCACAACAGCAACATGCACCTCAAACACCTGAAAGTAGTGTTAGAAGATCTACCAGGATAAGTAGACCCCCTGAACGATACTCTCCTTCATTATATTATTTACTATTGACTGATTCTGGTGAACCCGATCTTTATGAAGAAGCAATGCAGGTTGAAAGTAGGAAGAAGTGGGAGCTAGCCATGGAAGAAGATATGGACTCCCTAATGCATAACCAGACTTGGGACTTAGTCAGGTTGCCTGCAGGTAAAACTACATTGCAGAATAAATGGGTTTACAAGTTGAAGGAAGAAGATGGAGGAAAATAGAGGTACAAAGCTAGACTTGTGGCGAAGGGGTTTGCATAGAAGAAAGGTATTGATTTTGATGAAATATTTTCTCCTTTTGTTAAGATGACTTCAATCAGAACTATTTTAAGTCTTGTAGCAGCGGAAGATTTACATCTTGAATAGTTAGATGTAAAGACATCATTTCTCCATGGAGATTTGGAGGAAAAGATCTATATGGAGCAACCAGAAGGATATGAGGTCAAAGGGAAAGAAAAATTAGTGTGCAGGTTAAAGAAGAGCTTGTATGGCTTAAAACATGCTCCAAGGCAGTGGTATCTAAAATTTAACAAGTTTATGTCTGAACAAGGTTATACTAGATGTCACTCTGATCATTGTGTTTATCTGAAAAGGCAAAATGATGGCAGCTAGATTATATTGTTATTGTATGTAGATGACATGCTTGTTGCACGGTCTAACATGCATGAAATAAATGTGCTCAAAATAAATTTGGCAAATTCCTTTGCAACGAAGGATTTTGGAGCTGCAAAACAAATCCTTGGTATGAGAATAACTAGAGACAGGAAAAAACACAAATTAACACTGTCTCGGAATGAGTACATACAAAAGGTGTTGAAAAGATTTAATATGCAGAATGCAAAACCAGTTAGTACACCTTTTGCTAGCCATTTCAAACTTAGTAAGGAGATGTGCCCCAAGACCCAAGAAGAAATGGACTACATGTTTAAAGTTCCATATGCATCGGCAGTTAGAAGCTTAATGTATGCAATGGTCTGCACAAGGCCTAATATTGCACATGCAGTGGGAGTTGGAAGTAGTTACATGAACAATCCAGGAAAATAACATTGGATGGCAGTGAAATGGATTCTCAGATATTTGAGAGGAACCACAAATCAAGCATTATGCTTTGGTGGTTCAAACATTGATCTACAGGGATATGTTGATGCAGATATGGAAAGTGACAGAGATAATAGGAGGAGCACTATAGGATATGTATTTACTGTAGGTGGAACAACTGTCAGTTGGGTTTCAAAAATCCAAAGTGTTGTTTCACTTTCAACAACAGAAGCAGAGTATGCTCCTGCTACAGAGGCTAGTAAAGAAATTATTTGGTTACAAAGGTTTATGGATGAATTGGGTAAGAAGCATGATATGGGCACATTATAGAGTGATATCCAAAGTGCCATTCATCTTGCAAAGAACTCAGTGTTTCATTCCAAGACTAAACACGTACATCTCAAGTACCATTTCATACGGTCAGTATTGGAAGATAGAAAGTTGAAGCTGGAAAAGATACACACTAGCCAGAATCCTGCAGATATGCTAACAAAAGTTGTAACCAGGGAGAAACTGAGATTCTGCTCAGTTTCAATTGGTCTTCAAGGATGATGATGAAGATGAGAAACAGCCAGGTCCAAAGAGGAGTCATTGTTCAGAAAATGAAGCAGTGGTGTGATTGCTACAATCAGTCTCCAAGTGGGAGATTGTTGGGTGTGGAGCTTGATTATCTTGTTTATTTTGTATCACAACATTGGACCCTTGTACCTTAATGGGGCGGCAACGCCACCCTAAATTAAACGCTGCCTGGGGGGTCCAGGGCCCCCCCCCCCCTGGCGCTGCCCCAAAAGCTAAAAACATATGTAAAATTGCCTTGTAATAGTATAGTAATTTATAGTCAATCTAGGTTTTTCATTAGGTGGATGATCTGACGGTAGAAGTTATGTTTATTTTAGGGGTTTTTTCCCTAGAAGGCAACCCCTCACTTTGTATGAGGGTATTATATTGTGGCTGTGGATTGTATGGGTATTCTAGGAGTGAGAAACAGATAGGGAGACTGTGAGAGAGAACAGAGGATATTACAACGGATCTGCTGTAGGTTGTGTCTCTTCATTTTGCTGGATAATAGAAAGGAAGGACTGGTTGTTCGGGGTGGACGTAGCCCAAACTGGGTGAACCACATATATCTGTGTCTCTCTAGTTTTATGTGTTTGTGTGCTTGTGTTTTCCACATATTTTATGTGTTTCATTGCTCTGTAATATTTAATTTTCAAACAGGTATCTTTTCATGTTTAGAGAGTTTGAAAAGAAGCAAAAAAAAAAACAAAAAAACAAAAAAAACTCCATCATGTCCCTTTTCATAAATAGTCTCTTAGATCTAAAAATGTAAAAAACAATATTTGAAAGAACCTCTTAGTCGTGATAGGCTAGGGTATTCCTTTTTTGTAAATAATCTATCCCAGCTCGAAAAAGGGGTAAACGTATAATGGGTAGATATCGTTTCGTAGTCATTTAACGAGTTCAAAACGACAAGAGTCTCGACAATATTTTTCAATTTAGAGAGTCAGAAAAGAGCTGAAATATGGCTCCAGTAGTGACTTTTTCATGTTTTTACCGAGTCCGAAAAAGTACAAAATACAACTTGTTACTTCATCGCTATCTCATTAAAGGCATGTCGTTGCACAAGAAACAAGCGTAAAACCCATTTATCGAAATAACATAATGTAGTAATCGAAAAATATGTCTTAAAACATAATTAGGTTTTTGAAAAGTAATAAAATGCCAAAAATGCTAAAAAACAATTACTTTTCACTTTTACCTCTTGTGGAACAATAGTTACCCATTTTATACTGCGATTTTACAGTGACGATAGCGGGCAATCCAGCAGACCAATCTCGAATCCGTTAGTTCTAGGTAAGATCCGACATCCTTCCCCACATTTTAAGTCTTCTTTCATTACTTGCAACCTATAATTTTGATTTTTGAGGGGGAAATTGTGAAAACTAGGGCACGGTGGTTGGCGCAAGTTTCGGGCACGAACTCGCGCCAATCGCCCAATTTTTTGAACTGGGGCACGCCCATTGGCGCGACTGTTTCTAAAATAGTCGCGCTAACCACGTGGACCTTTTTAAAACTCACAATGCAAGTAAGAAAGCCTAAATTCCATAAATCTTAGCTTTTAATTTGGCTAATACCGTCCATATGAACATGTTTGCAGGTGTAAAGCGGAAAAATGGTGATTGAGTGGAAGGAAAGGGAAAACAATGAAGAAGATAAGCTTGCCATGGATAATGAGGGATGCATGGAAGCTCTCAGAGACTGTGGAATGAAAAATTTCTTCATGACACCGTGCCTCAGAGCTCAACTGGAGCTACTGCAATACTTGATTAGTATCTGGGATGAGGATCAGGAAAAAATCATTCTTCGTGATCAGGAACTCGAAATTGATGTCTCAGATATTTACTTCATAGCAAGACTGTCACGGAGGGGGGCAGCACCAGTCCTAATCGACACCCGGCCCACCATGGAAAACATGACCATGGTGATCGACAGGGTATGTCGAGGGGCACGAAAATGATCAGGAAGCAAGAAAGTGGATATCCAAACTATCGCAGACTTGGCACTAAAATTAGTGCTACACACCATCACGTGAGCTGAGGGATCGCAAGCACCACATGAAGCAACAAAAACACAACTCCTCTTCCAATAGACTGTCTAACACCGACCCCCTACAATTGGGCAGAGGCAGTGACGATCAATATGAAATGTCAACTGACGAAATGCAAGAAGGGAAAACTAAATTAGTTCGGATATGGATCCATCCTGGTATCATTCTTCCTGGAACGATTACCAATTTTCTAGCGACAGTAAGTGATAGTCCCAACACCACCAACATAGGAGCCACGGATGGCCCATTGGGCAACACTGATGCTAAGGTCAAGGGGCAACCAACAGATGTCCTAGAGACTGGAGTTCTTTGATTGGCTCTGCTGACAATTGATTGTCGTGGAGGATTGGCCCTACTCTGGCACATATTTCACTGGTGATCTGGACCTCCCACTCCTTGAAGGAGAGGATTGAGACAAATCACTTGGTAAGACTCATTTTTTATTTTCATGAGTATTATGATTCTTTTTGTTATGTATGTTCTGACATTAAATCCATGTGTTACGCAGATGTTGGACCAGAAATACCTGTAGGCATGTCTCCAATAACGAGGTGAGTCCCTCGCGACTTTTGTATTGCCCCTCGTGGTGAGGGAGGCGAGGAGGAGGAAATTGTGCACAACCTGGAGGGAATCTCTCGTGGAGTCCCAGAATATGCGCGATTTGACGATGTTCCTCGTGCATACCAGAGACACACTGTAGGGGTGTCGAACCGGGTTCACCGCTTGCTGAGGCAGCTTGTACAGGTAGTGGCATGTTATCATGATCATCACGCCGATTAGACACCTAGGATTTACTTCTGCATATTTTTGAGAGACATGATGTCTCGGGATGCAACATAAACACACATATTTTTTGAAACTTATGGTGCACATTGATGCAAACTTTATATATATATATATATATATATATATATATATATATATATATATATATATATATATCTTCCTATTTGATATGAGTCTTTCATGTGATGATGATATTACAGATTACGTAAATGTCAATCTAATACAATGCTAGCCACCGTATCAGTTAATGCATTCATTTGTCTAGGAATATGTTGATATGTGATATAATCAAAATTTCTTTCCAGCAAACGAACACGTAAATACAATCTTAAAATATGAGGGTTTATAACCGAATAATGCCCATTAAGTTTAAGAACAACAAGCTGTGAGTCTAGATTTACAACCAATGCATTAATGCCAAGGGTAATCGCCTCGGTTAACAGTTCAATAACAACACTATACTCAGCGACATTGTTTGTAGTTCATCCTAGATAAATACCTTGCAAATCTATCAACTCACTAGCAGGATCATAAATCACCCAGGCTGCTGAAGACAAGTTCCTGGTACTGCGAAAAGCACCCTCTGTGAAACCGACATAAGGGGCAATATACATCTGCATAATAAGCAATGACCTAATAAGCAGGAAGACGCTCGCAAAACTCACCAAGCCAAAAAATATACAAAAATGAAAAGAACACCTATGTACACAAAAGATTCATGAATGACTCATGCATAATAATTTTTGAGATACAACCCATTTCTGGGCTGATCTAAAGGATGACCTTCGTAATCAATGAGTTCATAGGCCCCATTCCACAAGACATGTTTAACAATGTAGGGCTCATGCCACATGGGTTGAAATTTTCCTGCCCCCAACTTATCACGAGCTTGGTCGTATAGGAGGACGAGGTCTCCTTCTACAAAGGAGCGAGGGGAAACTGACTAGTCAAAATGAGCTTTGACCTGCTTCTTCTGTGCTTCGATGACCAAAGCAGCAAAGCAATGAGTTTCATATAGCCTTTATAAGTATAGAAGATGCTCTTCTTCAGGTGAAGTGTTGGGCAATAATTCAACAGCCAACTTGAGCGAAGGTATTTCACACTCAATTAGAAGGGTAGCTTTCAGACCGTAAACAAGCTGGAATGGAGTGAATCCAGTCGCATCCTTAACTGAGGTTCGGTATGCCTAGAGAGCCGAAAATAACATGAGATTCCAGTTGGATTTGTGCATCCCAATCATATGTTGAAGCATGGTGACAAGAACTTTGTTCATACCTTCAACCTAGCCATTGGCCTGAGGATAGTACGGTGTTGAGTTATCGTGACGCAAGACCAACCTGGAAGTCAACTCTGCCACCATATAATGCCGAAAATGGGAACCATGATCGGTAACGATGGCTTGAGGGACACCAAACCTAGAAATGATGTGATTGAATATGAACTGAGCTGTTGTCTTACCGTCGGCGGCAAGTGTAGGCATTGCTTCGGCCCATTTGGCGAAGTAGTCAACGGATACGATAATATAAGCATGCCCCCCGGCCGAGTGAGGGTTACACATCATAAAATCGATGCCCCACTTCGCAAAGGGACCAACGGTAATAACAGGGTGGAGATGTGCAGGTGGCGCGCGCATCTTGCGCTGATAGATCTGGAAATCATGACATTTACGGACATCGACAATGCAATCCTTGAAAATAGAGGGTCGGAAATACCCAGCACAAAGAATCTTCTGTGCAATGGCATAACCAAACATGTGACCTCCACAGGCACCACTGTGACAATCATTCAGAACTTTCTCAGCCTCCTCGAGGGTCAAACATCGGCGGAGAATGGAATCTACTCCGATGCGGTAGAGTGTATCTTCAACTATACAATAAGGTTGCGATTGATGGTGGATGCGTTGGCGGGCATCTTTCGTCAACTCAGATCTAAAGGTATAAGTCTAGAGATAGACGATGATATCATCGTACCAAGGATCAAGGGTGCTAATCAGAAAAAAGTGAATTGTCCGAAATGCATTCCTTAGAACCAGATGGAGTGGAGTTGGAGGGAAGGGAGAAAATCAGGTCGGCAAAGACTAATGATTTCTTTGACTTGGAAATAGTAAATTCCAAATTGAACTCTTGGAGGATAACTATCCACTTCAATTACTTGCCCCCCATAAATTGTCGAGACAATATATAAGTCATGGGGTTGCATTCAGAAATCACAGTCACAGTACGCAATAGGATATAATGACGAAAACATTGAACCACTTGAACCGCAACTAATGCTAACTTCTCGACATGGGCATAGCGCGTTTCAGTATCGAGAAGGTTACGAGAGAGGTAGTAGATAACATGCTCATCACCCTCATCATTGTCTTGCACCATAACCATGGCAATCGTGCTAAAAGCGACAACTAAATAGAAGGAAAAATCGTGATGATAGTTTGGGGGACGCAACATAGGAGCGTTGACAAGCAACGTCTTCAGAGCATCAAAAGACTTATGGGCGATCTCATCCCAAAGGAAAGGGATGCCCTGCTTTAGTAATCGTGTGAATATTTTAGCCACTTCGGCATAGTTAGGTATAAAACGACGTAAAAAATTACCTTCCCCTACAGACTCTGCGGCTGATGTAATGAAGATGGAGAGGGGAGATTAATGATAGCCTCGACTTTGAGCGGATCAAGGCGAATCTCATCTTTGGACATGATAAACCCCAAGATTCTACCAGAAACGACGCAGAAGACGCATTTATGTGGATTTAGCCGGATGTTATAGCGTCAACAACGAAGAAATATCTGACGAAGATGGTCAGGATGGTCCTTACGCTTAGCTAAATGAGTCGGAAGGTCATCCAGATAAGGCCGAACGATGTGCTTAATATCGTGAAAAGCGTACGATATCGCTCGTTGAAACGTGGCCCCAGCATTCTTTCAACCGAAAGGGAGCTTCTTATACGCGAAAGTACCCCAGGGATAAATGAAGGTAGTCTTATGTTGATCAGTCGGGAGAATTTTAATCTGGTTATAGCCATAAAAGACGTCCATGAGGGAAAATATCTCACCCATAGCGCAGTCGTCAATGATCTGATCGATAAAGGGAGTAGGATAATTATCCTTACGACAGGCCCGATTGATGTCACGATAATAAAAAAAACCCGAATAGTACCCTGTTTCTTATCTATAGGGACAATGTTAGAGACCCATTATGTCAAGGGAATCGGGTAGATGAAACTAGCATTGATATTTTTTTCAACTTCACTTTTAATGGTGGCAGCCTTTCGAGGGTGCACAAGGCGAAGGCGCTGACGAACAAGCTTTGAACCAGGGTAGGTAGGAATCTCATGTACCACTATATTGGGATCGATGTTGGGCATTTCTTCGTAGGACCATGCAAAGACGTCGCGGAATTCACGGAAAAGGCTAGTATAAACCTGGACTTCATCGGAAGAACAAGTGACCCCGATATGGATGTTCTCGGAAATTCTTGGTTTCACAGAAATGTCGATAGGCATCATTTGGGTAATGTTACTCAAGTTACCCTCCGAAAAGACTTCATATGTTAGAATAAGCATTTGAAGCGGAGGAGAAGGAACCTGAGATGCAAACCTCTCAAGACACGTAGACATGGCCCCAAGGCCAGGCATAAACGAGGAACGATGATGACTATCATCCCACGGAATATCCTCGAGAGACATAGCTTCCACGATGGCTTCATCAGAGGGAAATATCTCTTTCAAGGGATCGGGCGAATCCAAATCGCCGAGCCAAGGGGGTTGAGAATAAGCGTCAAGAGACATGCTCAAAGGAGCATGATCAGAAGACGGAGGTTCCGAAGCTGCAATGAGTTCACAATATTCAATATCGATCGGACTCAACAACATCAAATATCCGAAAGAATCGATCTGTTCAGTCGAAGGGATGATCCATGGGTCATCAGACCAATAGATCATATTGATCTGAACAGTGTTGGGTGGAGGAAGGGGAAAAATACCCATGAGGACAGGATCTTTGAAGAGACCCGGCCCAACTCTCTCGTAGGGAGTAGGAATTTGATCCACATATGGAATGTTGTTCTTAGAAGAAGAGGTGAAAAAAGACAATTGATCAACAGTAACAATCTTTCCTTCGTGTGGGAATTTCAAGACATGAAAGAGAGTGGACGGAACGCACAGCATGGCGTGAGTCCAACTGCGACCGAGGAGAAGATTGTAATTGAGCTTGGCATCAACTACTTATACCTCGACATTGACTGTCTTCCCTTTCAAGGTAATCGGTAAACTAGCGAGAACACCTAAAGGTTTTGATTCCCTTCCATTAAATGCTTCAAGGGCATTTGGCGATGAATTCAAGGACGGAGAACCAATGGCTTTCTAGCAAGAATATGACATGACGCACATAGACGCACCCTCGTCCATAACTGCTCGATGGATATCGAGACCATTAATACTAACTTGTATGATGAGCGCAATTTGGTGCGGAATTCGTGGAATGAAATTCTCTAAATCGAAAGCGAGAAGGCTAGTATCAGCAGGATCAACTCTGCCATTCACAGATAGCAAAGCCTTCCGTTGGGATGGACAACTCTAAAGTACTTTTAATGCAGACATTGCAGAAGGTGCCTGAGCCAAATCCTCAATAATACTGTAATGTTGAGCAGCACGGGCGTTTGGATTGTAGGAAGACTTGTGGAGTACACCTTTGGAAGGTGGCCATACGACGGGCTCAGTACTGGGCCTTTCAATATGTAAAGGACAAGAAGCAAGCGGAGGACCAGCACTACCATCTAGGTATGCTAAGATGGAAAAGGTTCTTTAAGAACAATCGTAGTTCCCTAGGTTCCTTTGAGAAATATACTCACTTTAGCCCATCGAGGACAGTCCTTGGTATAGTGCTCTTCGTCACAAATAAAATAAGGGTACTTCAACTTATGTTGTGAACCATCATTAGCATGAGATTTAGACGAATATGGTTTCAGGGTATCGACTTTGGCATTACCTTTACCCTTCTTTTTCCCTTTGGAAGTTTTATCCTCCAGATTGGCCTGAATGGCATTGAATTTCGCAGTTTTACCAAAATTTGGGGTAGGCTGAGAAGCAACATCATTGGAAGGATTAGACTTTTGCTTCCCAGGATTTGAAGGATAAGACTTCCGAGAAATATGAGACACGGAACAAATAATACCATCAATGGATGGGGTCGTTGGTGCTTTAGAAGTTATAGGTCGAGGGGCATCATGCAAGATATCATACAACATGCCAAACTGGGAGTACACAAGATCAAGGTACTAGGCACAAGAAATGGCCTGTTCTTCGGTTACACATGCCCCCATAGCTATGTCTTTAGCTATTTGATTGACAAAGGAGGTAGTGAACCAATCAGTTAGAAGTTGATCGAGAATATCAAACTTAATCAAGCGATGACGACGCCTCCATTCATGAATATGATTCGATATGTGAGTAGCTCGGTCCTGTTTCAAGGATGTGAGGAGGTGTGTCCCGGTCTCATAGCGAACCGGTAACTGAAAATAGGTATGAAACACCATGGCTAAAGAGTTGAAATCTTGAAAAATGCCACGAGATAATTCAATGTACCACTTTGCAGCGGCACCAATAAGAGTCCGTTGGAAAAGACAGAGTCAGATGGAATCGTCAACCCAAGAGTTAGAGGAACACCACAAGTGGTAATTCATAACATGCGGTTGGGGGTCTTCTCCGGACTTGCCCTCAAACTTAGGACAATCACCAGGAATCTTAGTCGGAACTGGAGGCCAATAAGGTTTATGAAGAATCGGATCATTCGTTAACTTTGACACATCACGCAGTTCAACATAGTGAGAAATAGTAATTAAGGATTAAAAGGCATTAGAGGCCTTTGATAAGGACCTGTGTTAACATTCCACCCAGTCTGAGAGAAATTCTGCCCCCATATGTTTTGTCCTAGAGGATTCTGACCATAGGGGCTATAAGCCTAATAATTCGGCCCATACTGGGCTTGAGGACTAGGATATTGATTTTGAGCATACCACTGAGGTCCTTGCTGGGCAACGTATGGATTATGTTGCAGAATGTAAGCATTGCCTTGAGGTTGATTATACACCAACTTGGATTGATTTTGAGGGTAATAGGTGAAACCTTGGGGCGCACTATGTACGGGCTAATATTGGCCTTGAAGAGGGTAATAAGCACCTTGAGGTTGAGCAAGCGGACCCTGCTGAGCAGGTGGACCCTATTGAGCAGGCGGACCTTGCTAAGTAGGATGAATAGGTTGAATTGGTTGCTGAGCAGGGTGAACTGGCTGCTAAACAGATGGAGCAAGTTGTTGAATAGGTTGAACCGGTTGTTGGCGTTGAGCAGGCTGCCCCTGCGAAGCAGGTTGGCCTGGATACTGAGGGCCACTGGGCTGCCCTTGGGGAAGAGGTTGGCCCGATGGTTGTGATGGACCAGGTTATGACAAGGTTGACCCAGAGCAGAACCATAGGGTTGTCCTTGTTGTACAAAGTTTAGGCCATACTGAACGTATGGCTGCTGCTGTTGTACAAGAGGTTTTCCCTGTGGTGGATAGATTTACCCCCCAGGAATGTAAGACACTCCTGGTTGATGCTGATACTGAGGTTGAACAGAAGGACCATAAGGTTTCTAGACCGAAGATTGACCCTGTAAGGGTTGCCCTTGCAGACCATAATGTTGTCCCTGCTGGATCAAAGGTTGTCCCGGAAGGGGTTGTCCTTGTAGACTAGAGGGTTGTCCTTGTATCACCGGCCCTTGATGAGGAATGGTCTGATAAGGATCAACTGGAGGCAAATAAGTAGCCTGATTTGGATCAATAGGAGGCAAATAAATGGGGTTGCCATATACATCATAGTGATGTGGAGGATTGGCAGGAGCTTGAGGCTGTTGAGAATCCTGAGAGTTATGTTGTTGATAGTCCGGAGAGGGAGCATACCGTCGGTGAATATCCAACATGTATTCATCGAAAGTATAAGTGGAAACCGTGGGTGCAGAAACATATTGGGTTTCCACTGCGCGATTTTTTGATCCACTCATGACAGGCCTAATCGAGAATGTAGGATTAATGGAGATAAACCTATGAACAACAGAAGATCTGGACGACTGATGTGTAACAATCGGTGTAGACAAAGCCACACAAACGGTAGGTTGGACCAGGATGGATGTAACAACGAATAACGAACTGGGTGTCGATGGCGACAATCCTAATGAAGGAAGGACCGAACTCGTTGGAGGAGTCGAAGTACTGGAGGATGTTGTGGATGCAACACTATAAATAATCTTACTCAAAGTCCGATAACTGGGTGGAAGTGACACTGATGGAGGGGAAGATTGATTAGAGACATACGAGAGATCTTCAGGGAAAAGCTGATATTCTCCTGTGGACACAGGCATTTCTCCACTGCTAACAAGACTCGAAGAATCCATGTCCGACGAAGTTGTAAGATCTTTGAAAATACTACGAGGGCTAGGAGGTAAAGTAGCAGGTAAAAATGGTGATCCCGAAGTCAGAGGAGGGAATTCTCCCTCGTCCCCAAAACCAGACCAAGCACCCGGAGGAGGCCAATTGAACTCAAATGACTCTTCAGGGGGAGACCAGGTAGCAATAGGCAATACAGTCGGGAGGATAGGCTGCAAAAACTCAGCAGACCTAGTGGACTGAGGGGTTTCAAAAGAAATGTCAGGAAAATAACTACCACTAGGCAGCATTGAAGAAGACAACGAAACTGGTGGTTCCGCCACTGTGACAGTATTTCAACATAGGAAGGAAAACAAGGTAGCTGATCGAGGGCTTCAAGATCAAAGTCTAAGGAAAAACAAAAACAAGCCAAGTAATAAACTTTTAACGGGCATGTGATCGTGGGTAATTAATTTTACGACATTAAAACCGAACTTTGCTATTTCGTGTTTTAAGAGTCAAGAAACAGACAAAAGATGACTCTAGTCACTTTCAGTTTCAAACAAGCATGAAAGGACAAGTGCTCAATGATATCTTCTCTTTTTAAGGAGTCACGAAAAAAATCGAAATGAATACTCAGGTAATCTAAGAAAAAGGGTGTACCAAGTTTCCGTGAACTGCCATATACACCTTGGTGATCAAAAGAAAGAGAAATGACCAAGGACTTAACGTACGTGCAAGTAGTCTCACTGAATGCTGTGTTCGGTGTATCACGGTTACAGGGTGGCAGACTCGGCTTCCTATGGATGAAGGATTTGAACCTAATGGGGTCTCCCTTTATATACTCGATGGTACGGGGAGCACAAGTCCGTACTAGCGCTGTTTAGAGCCATAATGGTAAACGACAGCTACTAGGTTTAAAGACGCTGGAACACGTCTCTAGCCTAGACCACTAAAAGTGTTTGCATTAGGTTCCAATGTTCCTTAGGTTAATTCAATTGATTTTAAAGTTGATCTTGAATTAGCTTTTCAGTTTCAAGGCCCTACTGAATTGTGATCTCCAATTTCCTAAATGCAAGCTATATGCAATAGGACACCATTTTCCATTCGATGAATGCTAACTACGAAAAGGATAGAGATCTTTCATAAAGTAGCAAACATTGAAAATATACGAAGAAGTATCCTAATGCATATAATACAATAAAAAAGAGAAATGAAAACTCTTTCCTAGATGCAAGCGCTAGTTATGCGAAAGAATTTTTCATTTCCGATGCAAACGAAAGGATGCAATTTTTTTTTAATTTTTCAATGAGATGAAACACACAATGCACTAATTACATTAAAAAACAAAGAAAACACTATTTCTAAGCATTGCGAATGTAGAGAGCTAAACTGAATGATTCAATCAAAGCAATACAAACACAAAAAAACACTCAAACCAATGACGCATTCTTTAAAGCAAAGTGAAAGCCTTCTAAACGACCCAAAACGAGCAATGTAATATGTGCTCGAAAACGAAGAGATGGAGAGTCAAACAAGCACAAAAGTAATCGTTCAACAAACCAAAACTCAAAGGATCAAGAAAGACTCAAGCAATTGATCAAGGAATTGAATTGACAATAACCAAAAGACTCGACCTTCAACCAGAAGGCTCAGTGAGCGAAAGACACCTAGAACCCTAGGGCTACGAACTTCACTGATAGGAAAATAGAAAAGCAACTGAGAAGAGCAAGCCTAAAGCAGTCAAAACAACTCGAAAAAGACCAATTGCAAACAAAAAACAAACCAGAGGCAAGCACAACTGACCAAAAACTCAACAGGGATGTCAAACCAAACCCTACAGGGTTCGACGCGACTGTAAGGCGGTAATCCTCACCAAACAGGGGCTGGCGCTACTGCAACAAAAGCAACAAGCACCAATTGGCGCAACTGTTCAAACAAAAAGCGCGCTAAGCCGAATATCTATGGGAGAATGGGAAAACCAATGAGCAGAGGTCAATCTTGACACTCTGGAGTTGAACAAGAGGATTCCAAACAATCAAGCGAGTCAGAAAAGACAGACAAGCAAGTAAACGACCAAATTTGACTTGATAAGGGCGAAACGACAAACTCACACTGATCCCCAGTGGAGTAGCCAATTTGTTATACAGGTAAATCCTCTCTGCGAATAGAGATGATCCCTCTAGCCCTGGAGTGGGTCTAGTAACAAAGGGACAAGCTAAAGTGTAAGTTCCTTAATTAATGAATGAAAAGGATATAGTAGAGAGACCTACCTGGAGTCCAATGCTGTTGTGGTTATGGTGGTGATGGCCTCTTTATCTTTGCTTCGACGAGTCACAATCCTTCTGCTACAATGCTCAGGTACCTACACGAAGATCAGCAAACAAGAGCAGCATACGAAACAATGATCTCATTCATAATCAACTAACCAGTCAAGGAGGGTTAAGCATATTGCATCAAATAAAACACATAAGACAAGATGGGAACCATACAATAGTCATGTATATGTATTAATAGAAGAAAGAGTTACAACCAGAGCCTTGACGTCACAGCCTCCTTTAGCGGGGTTCAATCGAAGCGCGTCCCGATGGATCGTCGGGGAATTCAGACGAGATGAAGACACAAGTCTAAGCTCTCATATAGATCTTTCATAAAGTAGCAAACATTGAAAATATACGAAGAAGTATCCTAATGCATATAATACAATAAAAAAGATAAATGAAAACTCTTTCCTAGATGCAAGCGCTAGTTATGCGAAAGACTTTTTCATTTCCGATGCAAATGAAAGGATGCAAATTTTTTTATTTTTCAATGAGATGAAGCACACAATGCACTAATTACATTAAAAAACAAAGAAAACACTAGTTCTAAGCATTGCGAATGTAGAGAGCTAAACTGAATGATTCAATCAAAGCAATACAAACACAAAAAAACACTCAGACGCATTCTTTAAAGCAAAGTGAAAGCCTTCTAAACGACCCAAAACGAGCAATGTAATATGTGCTCGAAAACGAAGAGATGGAGAGTCAAACAAGCACAAAAGTAATCGTTCAACAAACCAAAACTCAAAGGATCAAGAAAGACTCAGGCAATTGATCAAGGAATTGAATTGACAATAACCAAAAGACTCGACCTTCAACCAGAAGGCTCAGTGAGCGAAAGACACCTAGAACCCTAGGGCTACGAACTTCACTGATAGGAAAATAGACAAACAACTGAGAAGAGCAAGCCTAAAGCAGTCAAAACAACTCGAAAAAGACCAATTGCAAACAAAAAACAAACCAGAGGCAAGCACAACTGACCAAAAACTCAACAGGGATGTCAAACCAAACCCTACAGGGTTCGACGCGACTGTAAGGCGGTAATCCTCACCAAACAGGGGCTGGTGCTACTGCAACAAAAGCAACAAGCACCAATTGGCACGACTGTTCAAACAAAAAACGTGCCAAGCCGAATATCTATGGGAGAATGGGAAAACCAATGAGCAGAGGTCAATCTTGACACTCTGGAGTTGAACAAGAGGATTCTAAACAATCAAGCGAGTCAGAAAAGACAGACAAGCAAGTAAACGACCGAATTTGACTCGATAAGGGCGAAACGACAAACTCACACTGATCCCCAGTGGAGTAGCCAATTTGTTATACAGGTAAATCCTCTCTGCGAACAGAGATGATCCCTCTAGCCCTGGAGTGGGTCTAGTAACAAAGGGACAAGCTAAAGTGTAAGTTCCTTAATTAATGAATGAAAAGGATATAGTAGAGAGACCTACCTGGAGTCCAATGTTGTTGTGGTTATGGTGGTGATGGCCTCTTTATCTCTGCTTCGACGAGTAACAATCCTTCTGCTACAATGCTCAGGTACCTACACGAAGATCAGCAAACAAGAGCAGCATACGAAACAATGATCTCATTCATAATCAACTAACCAGTCAAGGAGGGTTAAGCATATTGCATCAAATAAAACACATAAGACAAGATGGGAACCATACAATAGTCATGTATATGTATTAATAGAAGAAAGAGTTACAACCAGAGCCTTGACGTCACAGCCTCCTTTAGCGGGGTTCAATCGAAGCACGTCTCGATGGATCATCAGGGAATTTGGACGAGATGAAGACACAAGTCTAAGCTCTCTCAATAAGGGTCTCTTCCGTTCTATCTTTTCTAAAAAAATGTACAGAAATCTCTTCAACATTTCAGCTATAACATGTTCAGTTCAGCTAGCACATCAATGGAAGATGGCTATATTTATAGAGGGAGAGGAGGAGGTTGGAATCCCTACAATAGTGGAAGGGAGGCCTTATACCCTAGGAGGTTTCCCCAAAAGGTGGAAACAAGAGGCCAAAGGAGGAAGGCTGTGGTTATTCAGTCGAACCACTCCAGATGACTCGCCCACGAAGTTCGTTATGATGGAAACTTCGATTCTATTTAAATAAAATAAAATCCATAAACAACTTGGCACGGGTAGCTCACTAGGACAGAGAACCAATGGGCACGGGGCCTAGTGTTAATTTCCCCATCAACGCGAGGGTATAATGGTCTACTAGCGCCAAGGTAAAATCATGTGTTTCTGATGGTCTGTTCAGGAAATTGTCAACAAAAGGAATGTTGTGCTCATGGCAAGGGATGCAATGATGGTCTTTGCAAGGCATGACACTTTATTTTGGTCACATAAATGAGCCTCTAATGTTTGGGATGGGGATTGCAGGGATAGTGACAAAATGCTGTGTAACGGTTTGGTAAATGAATTTCCATTTAATTGTATTAGAATTAATATAGAATAATGATAGTATAATAAAATGTGCACTTGAGTTTATAACTTCCAAGGAGTACCATGTGTGCAAGAACTAATGTATATAGAAGTAGGGGGAGTCGAGAAATATTATTTAATTGCTCCCTAAGATAAATTTATATCTGTCCACCACCCCAAATTCTAGATGTGTTTTCTTTAACAAGAGGGAGGGATTTTCTGAGTAACTTCCAGATTTGCGAACATGGTCTGATGGGTATTTTTTCAAAATGAAGAAACTATCAAGAGGTATTTAAGTATTTTGCCTCCAAGACTTCTTTCCACCATGTGGGCTCTCCTATTATGAATCTCCATATTATCTTAGCTATGAAGGCAATATTCATTAGCCTATGAAGTCAAATGGAAATTCATGCATTTTCAAAGGGATCAGTTACTTGATTCCAATTTACTAAATTGAAATTTTTGGTTTCGATTTACCTCCTCACCATAGAAAATTTCTAAGAATTAACTCTATTTTCTTTTGAACTCTTACATGGGCTTGAATGATAGCAAATTGATAGAGAGGAAGAGTTGATAAGACATATTTTATCAAAGTGATCCTCCCAGCTAGGTTGAGCCAGAGCATGCCCCAATTTTGATTTTTTTTTCTTCATTTTTTCAATGGCAGAGTGCCAAATCTCTGACTTTGGAATATCTTTTGAAATAGGTTGTCCCAAATGCTTGAAGTGGCCCCAATTTGCTTTGAATGGAACTCCCAAAATTTTGGAGATACGCTGTAAAATTCTTGGAGGGGTGTTCCAGCCATAAATACTACTTTTTAGATTGTTTAGGAGACACCTGAAGACCTCCAAAAATATGTCCAAAATGATTTTGAACCTTCTAGCAACTATACATGAAGCGCCTCTTGAAAATAATGTGTCATCGACAAACAGAGAATGGTTAATACTCTTGACTCCTCTATTGAAAAGGAGCATAGTGATAGAGCTATTATGTCTACAATGCTCCAAGTTCCTGCTAAGAGATTCTACCATTATGATGTAGAGGAAAGGTGAGAGCGAGCATCCTTGTCCTAAACCTCTAGAGCTTTGAAAAAAACTTCCAGGTCTTCCATTGATGAGGGGGGAAATCCAAGGCCTTGTGATGCAAGCTGTAATGATGTCTATAAAGTCTGTGTGTGAAACCAAATTTATGGAGGACAACAATTAGGAAAGAGAGGTTGACTTGATCAAAGGCATTGGCCATATCGACTTTCAAGATGAAGCCTTCTTCATTTCCGGACATACTTGAATGGATTGCTTCGTGGACCAACATAATATTATCAACAATTTGCGTGTTTTGAACAAAGCCTCCTTGATTTTCAGAAATCAAGTTGGAAAGAAGAGGCTTAAGCTAGTTGGCAAGAATCTTAGAGATAATTTTGCATGAGGAGTTGCAAAGAGATATGGGTCTAAAATGATGAAAGGTGGAGGGCTCATTTCTTTTGGAATTAGGCCTAGATAGGTGGAATTGGTATTGACGCCTATTTTATTTTTTCTAAAGGCCCATCTAATCATCTTTAGAAGGTCCTTTTTAATGAGCAACTAGAAGGTATGATAAAAGGCTATGAAGAACCCACTAGGTCTTAGAGCTTTATTTGGTTGGAGATTCCATATGGCAGATTGAATTTCTTCTTCTTCTACTTCTTTTGTAATAAGTGAGTTTGTCTCTTCTATAATTAGTTTAGGGATATGTCTTATGAATTCTTCATAATTTGGATTTCCAAGATTTGTTGAAAGCCAACATTTGTAGTGTTGATGATATTCTTTTTTATTTCTTCATGTTCCTTTATTTCAGTCTCTCCTTCTCCTTTAATTATCTCAATATAGTTTTTAATATTTCTCATTTTAGTGGTTTTGAAAAAATGTTGTGTTTTGATCCCTAACCTGAATCCACAAGTTTATGGACTTTAACGTCCAAATCTCTTCCTCATTTTTGTTGTTCTTTTATATTTCCCAATTAATTTCTTTTTATTTTAGCTAATTCTCTTTTATTTCTTCTCCTTCCTCCATACTCTTCTGCACTTATTCTAGCTCCCTTTGTGAATCTGTTTTCTTTTGCTGAGGTTCTTTATAATGTAGTCGAGTCCAATCTTTTAATTTTTTTGTTGACATTTTTTTAAACTTTGATTCCCAAACAAAGCTTGGGGAACCATTAATACTTTGATTCCACACCATGGATATCAACGTTCTAACTTATTCATGATTAGCCCATAGGGGATTGTATCGAAAGGGAAGAGGTACCAAACTTTCACCTTCCCCAAATTTGATGACGATAGGCTTATGATTTGAAGATGCTGAGGGAATAATCTTTGAAGTCACTGCCTTATTGTAGAAATTATACAAACAATATGTATATCATGGATTCAATCCGATCTAACAATATACTAAAGCTAGATACTGAATCGCTTTTACAAATCAATTGCGGAAATTAAACACAATCACTAATCACATGAAGTAAAGAAGAATTAATCAAACCACAACACAGATAATTCCCAGGGAAAGCTTGATGCTCAAAACCCCACTATCTTCTATTGTATATTCAACATGGATACATGAAACAATTACTATACAACTCTTCTCACAAGAGCCTCCTGTACTTAGCTAATTGTCTCACATTGTCTTGGACAAAAATTGACCAACACTTTGCCAATTCTCAGCCTCTAAACAGTCTGCCTTGCTTGCGCAATTCCTGATGAATGCAATCCCTATTATTTAGGAATTTTGGCCTTCCTAAATTGCGCAAGGATCATGATCAATCCAATGAGTGTTTGGTTTCATGGGTGCAACCCAATAATCCTACAACTGATAGTTAACATCCCTTTCACCTAGATCTCAACTAGGTCTCCACTAGAACTGACATGCATGCAACTAATAATAGTAAATCATCAGTTGTGTGTTAGATCACCGATTGTGAATTAAATAATATTTAATTCACTTGATCTCTCAGTAGTGCAACAAACAATTACAACTAGCACAACTGACTTTAACTCACTTAACTGAGTTAACTGATTACAACATGCATTAAATTAATGAACCACTGCACTTCAAACTCTGTTACAGCTAGAATTACTCTGCATGCCTCATCAACTACCCTCAACTTGAAATTCATGAGCTAACTGAGTTTATCACACACAGTTAGCTATTACAAGTGATTATGAGATAAGATTACATTTTATTGTCCATTTTAATTAAGGAAAAATTAAAATAGACATGCACCAAATTTAGCCCACACCAGTGTAGGTTCTGCTAAGACCTGTGGTCTCACACTAGTGTAGGTGCTGCTTGGACCTCTTGATCCCACACTAGTGTAGGTGCTACAATTTCTTGTTGGAATTCAACACTTATAATATGATATAACACTATCTTGGATTAGAAATCTATCTAATCGCTCTTTAATATTACTCAAGCCTAGCCTTTTGTTGCTCCAAGTGTATTTTCCATTTGGGCACTATGTCCATAAGATTATTAATTTCTATTGTGTTTTCAATCTTATCTCTGGAAGGGTCTGCTTGAAAATTCCTCCTTGTTTTTCCTCAACATTTAAAATCAAATTAAGATCGCCTCCAATAATGAGAATTTTTTTGGTTTCAAACTTAAGCAACGAGCCAAGGACTGCCAACAATGATCCTTGTCTCAGTAATGAGAGGGAGCGTAAATGTTGAAAAGGAAGATTTGATAGCTAATAATTTTATTTCTGAGCTCAGTCTTGATCCAATGCAGCTCTTTGAACTAACTTAAAAGCTCCCAAGCAGGTTGTTTCCACATTTTTCAAATTACACTTGAAGAACCAATTGCTTTTATTGTTGTTCCTTCATAATATTTTGTTTTTTGGATGATCGGATTCATTGATTGTTTGAAAGACTTGGTCTCCTGAAATAGGAAGAAATCTAGGCTTTCATATTTAATTAGATCTTTTTCTCTATTGAATTTTGAGGGATGCCCAAGGCTTCTACAATTCTAGGAGACCATATACATTATTTACTTTGTGTTGGAGCATAGGGACCTTTCTCTCGAATTGTCTGATGAGGTTTTTATTTGTTGCCAATAATTTTTTCTATGTATGTTTCCATTGGCTATTGGGTTCCCATATCCATTTCTTTTATTGCAGTTTCATCCTTGATTTTCTTGTTGGATTTTTTTCGTAGCTTCTTGTGACTGTCAGAGGGGAAGATAGATTCCTTAGATTGGTTTCTTGTCAAAATCCTTTCAAAGGGAGGAGGAAGAGGACTAGACGAGGGGCTAGGGGAAGTAGGATGAGGGAGGAGGGGGGGAAGAGAGGAAGGGGCAAGAGGGGATGAAGGAGAGGAGGCAAATGTTTCGAGGGGGAGAGGTGGGGCATCATCTCTAGCGAGGAGGGGATGATAAAGAGAGGGTTCAAGAGAGGCAAAGGGATTGGAATCTGAAGGGAAGGAGAGAGAGGGGGAGGAAGGAGGGGCACATCGAGGAGGGGGAGCATAGGAGGAAGGGGCATAATATTTTGAAGGTTTGGATCCATATTTTTTTATTCTTAACATGCTCCTATTGAGGGTCTTGAGGTTTTGTTGCTTCTTCTACTTCTTTCTATGAACATCTATTTGAAAAATGGTCGTATTCATGACATACCTCGCATTTGAACGAAAATTTCTCATAGTCCAGTTGTTGAATGCGTGTCCAATTATCTACCTTGATCTTCACTGCTTCTGGTATCCCTTTTCCCAAGTAAACTTCCACACAGATGCAAGCACAAGCATGCATCTTTTCTTTGGGTTCACTTCAATCTATATATTTCCCAATTGTGTTGCCTATAGTTTTAACAAATTCATCTCCCCAACAATGAGGAGAAAGGTGAGGGAGGTAGACCCAAACTGGCACAACATTAGGGACATCGAGCTCTTGATCGAAGTTCAGAGTCCACCTGTTTAAATACAAGCCTTTAATATCCATGAAAGAAGGCCCATTTATGAAAATGAGATATCTGTCTTCTCTGGTTTCAAAATAGAAGGTAAAAATTCCTCAACCACAAAAGCGATTAGACATTTTCCCTTGAGTTGATGGAGACCACTTTTGTTCCACCCATTTTTTGCACAGTGTTTGGGGAGGGCCAAAGGCCAGTGAACTACCTAACCAAACGCTTCTCAGACAGAGAGAGAGCAACTCTTTGAGGCAATGCAGGAGGAAGAGTAATTTCTAGAATGTCCCCAAGCTTACTTAACAAACGTGGAGACATTAGGATGATCTCAAGGGGGGCCAAGGGAGGAGACGAGATTGGAAAAGGCTATAACAGCTTCATCAGATGGGGGCGTAGCAACAGAGTGAGCCCCCTCCAGATCAGACTTCGGAGGGGCCATGGGGAAGCAAGCAGGGGGAAGTGAGGCACAAGAGCTCACTATGAGAACACAATGCGGGCTTTGCAGCAAGAATACACTTTTTATTACATGTAATTAATTACTCCAACAAGAAAACAAACTTTTTCAAGTGCATATAAATTTTTGATTTGGAAATAAAAATTGCATAACACAAATTTTACACATTATAAAAATCAAAACATAAATATTTAATTTAACACATCATTCCAATATCTTTAAATTTAAAATATATTTTAGGGAGATAAAAAAATTAAAACTCAAATCTTTAATCTTTCAAAATATTATTTAATAAATTAAATAAAAAATACTTAAATTATTTTTATACCATGATATAATAATAAATTGAAATAATCTCTCAAAAAATTACCTTAAATATGCCCCAAAATATAGTAAAATGAAGTTCATTTAAAAACTTTTCTCATGATTTTAAAAGTTTAAAAGTCGTGTCATCTTTGCTACATTCTTCTATAAACATCTTTTATGCAAGAAGAAGAAGAAAATTTAATGTCCATCAGGCTAAAGATAGCTTATGGGAAAGACTACCTCGCAATCTGATTTTTGCGTTCAACCCTTAATGAGCACTCCCAACTTCTCAACAACACCCTCGCTGAATAAATTATTCGAAGAGCTAGCTGTCATAATATTTACATAACTGTCCCTATTGTCCTTGAAGGTCTCACACTCTAAAATAAAATGTTTTTTTGTTTCCACTTTTTCGAAAGTGCAAAAAATACACGCTCTTTCCTCCCATATTTCTTTTGGTCTTTTCCAATGTCAGTTTCACAACAACATTGACGAGAGTTAGTTCTTAATTGAGCAATACAAATTTTGGCTCCCCATGAGATATTGACCCTTATATACGCTTTTTGATGATGATTACGAGTGAGACTAAACTCTTCAATATAATACTTTTTCTTTCTCCCTAGCTCTTTATCCCAAGTATGCTTCTTGAACTTATCCATAAGAAAAGACTTTATCTCTTTACTATTTGTGGGGCACACGTTTAAGTAAATATCCTATTTACTATATATTTTGCTATTTTGCTGAATCCAAGTCTTCTTTCATTTGCACAATATGTCATTGAAGACAACTTAGGCCATCGACCCTCTTCCATTTGCTCATTTTTTTTTTAAATACCTTACGTGTTGCACCATAACAATTGCTTCAATAAGAGCAACTCCCATTTCACTTAGCAAGATATCATAAAGAATTGATCATTTAATTTTTAACTTGTTTGTAATTGGACGTTTCTGAATTTTTTCAATTTACTGCCACTATAAGTCAAATTTGTTGGTGGCCCACAATTCACAACAATAAAGAACCACGAAAAACACTAAATGCCCAAAAAGAATTTGGGTGGTCTTCCAATCCCATGACTCTACATCTTATTTTGAAAAACATAAAATACTTTCCAACCTCTATAATTCTTTCTCAACTTAAATTTTTGTTTAAATCAATTTTTAGATATTTAAAATTTACAACTTCGACCTTTCTTTTGAGTTTATATTGGCTATATTTTTTTTTATTAAATAAAATCACCACTTTCAAAATAGAATTCATGTTGGCAATGAGATACTGTGAAGTGTCTTTGTGTTTAGGCTACAGGATAATGACGCCTTATTAAATTGTCCAAACGAGAAAATGACGCCTTATATATAATCCGTGAGAACTAAGTTTTATGAACGATCATAATCGTGTAAAAATCCCAACTTAAGTTGTTGACCATATGAAGTTAACAAGTTACAGTTCGACCACAACCACGATTAAATATCCGAAGCGATCTAAATTCCAAATCCATGGATAACTCATTACAAAGAACAAATTACCTTTTTAGTTATATAGACGGAAGAGAGCCCACGATTGGATTGGATTGGATTGGATTGATTGGATTGGATTGGATTGAATGTGCACATTATTGCCTACTATTTTCTTCCTTGTAATTCAAACATCTCTCGTTTCCATTCGATCTCCTTCATCTATATCTAATTCTTTGATTCCCCCTTCATTTCGCAATTGCTTCCTCTGCCACACTCGGGAGTCGGGACAAGTCGCATTTCCCAATCTCTTCCTCGTGGTGATTAGATGATATGGAATCGGGGAGGAAAGTATTGGCAGAAGATGTGCCATGGAGGGGCACTGCGAAAGGGAGGTCCGTTCCCAAAATATCTCAAGCGCCTGTCCTAGCTGTTCGCTACACTCCCAAATCAAGTTATGCACTTAGCATTATGAAGGTATGCATGCATCTTAAATTTACACTAACACAGATGAGCAGCTGGAGGAACCTGTTTTTTTATTCACGAGGCGCCATTGAATTGAATAGAATAATAATGAGAAAGATTGAATTTGGTGGTGTTGCAGCATCCAGACCCCATTGGGAAGGGACTGGCAAGTGAGGCTTTTGTGGAGGCAGCAGGGCCTGATTGCATTGTTCCAGGTCAAATAAGACCCATGAGGCTGCTCGGATTACAGGTAACAAAAATGCCGTCTAATTTTCTTTTCTCTAACTTGTTCTTTCTTTAAGGTGTTATTCTGACTTTGTGACGCCGTTACATGTGTGTGAGGCAGACCTGCAAATGCCTAACGCACATCTATCCCATGTCTCGGGACTGAGCTTCATCTCTTAACCTAAGTGGAAGTGGCTTTGTGCAAAAATCCCTTTACCGGGCATCTATAAATTTAACTATATCTTTAGATAAACTTTGCCATGATTTTATGATTTTAATTTATATGAATCGCTATTTTTTTCCCATTTCCAAAAGAGGATTACAATTATATGGCACCATTTGGGGATAGTACTAGATATCGGATATCTCTGTTGTTCAGTAGCGAAAACTAGTGTTCAGGCACCATATCCTAACGATGTTTCGCTCAGTTCCGGCTACTGCTGCCCAAGTTTGGAGTGGACAGGGATGGAACCTGTAAGATACGTTCAGTCCTCAAAACAACATGGTCTTGTCCACAAATATGAATTCAGTCAATCATTGAAATCCTTTTTCATTTTCCAAGACTATATAATATGTATGTTTTATACAAATAATTTTCCGCAGTATTTGCAACAAGCGGATTGCCCTTTCCTGTTTACATAGCGTTAGAGGTCTTTTGAAGGTTTCGTAGTTAAGTTTGCGAGATAATGGTTTTCTGGAAAATGATCTCTTTAACAAGTTATAAATAACGACGTACTATTCTTGTTCTTGATTGTAATTGTTGATACAGCCCGTCATGTTTGATCCTCTAGAGTTTGCCAAGTCGTTGATCACTATGACTATTGGTCTGTTCATCATTATGATTGATGTGGGTGTATTTTCTGATGTATCTGCATAAATTTGTAGTTGTGCAAACTTATTTATCTACTATACATGTAACCAAGCACCCCACCCTCCAGCACATAAGCAAGGGTAATCTATTCCTCATGGCTCACAACCTCACCAACAATTGGCCTGTGAAGAGTGAAACATGTCACAAGCAGAATTTGAACCTTGGTGGGAAGGATAATATTTCTCCTCTCTAAATGTCTGAGCTAGACCCAATACCCCATTGACAGTCATGTAGAGTTGATTATCTGTGTGATTGTTACAGTTTTTCCTTTGATTGTGAATGTTCTTCTTAACTGAAAGTGGCAGTTTACACAATCAAACAGTGATTTCTGGAAATTTTTTTTATTTTCAGCCATATAATTCATAATATTTGCATTCTGAACAGTATCTGCGTAATTGATATCCAACTGTAGAATGCACACCTACTTTGGGCATTACCTGTATTTTGTTCCACGTATGAGTAGATTCTGATATGAGATCAGAGAGCTGAAAAATATAGATTTTGACCTAATCACGAAAGTACAGAACTACAAGTGAGACATGTGCTATAACTATATATGCAATACATGAATTACACGAGGATGGACTGTAAGTCTTTAGAAGATGGTCAACCAGTAAATGAACCAGTCTTTAATGGTACAATGGCGAGAGTTCTGTGGGCAGGAGTTTACATGCCTCCAAACAGTTTGTCTTCCAGACAGGATTGAAATTTTAGCCAAAGAATTTCAATGTTCTTATTAGATATCAAAGAGAGGCCTTGAAAAGGATAGCAGATCAGCAGATGCCAAATTATAATATTTGTTCTTTATGTTATAGTAAATTGGCATTTGAAAATGGAATGCTTCTCAGTCTCCACCAATAAAGCATGCAGATATGCTTATCCCAAGAAGATAATATCCTATGTCATCACAAAGTTAGTGAATAGATTTTGAGTTGTCACAAGGGAAATTTAAGTTCATGTCAGCAATGTAGTTGAAATATTTGCGAGAGAGGGATAGTCAAAATGTGGAAAAAACCTTTTCAAGATAGAAGGCCAGCTGGGAAGAAGATTCATGTGTGGAGTAATTTAAATGGTTCAAATTACTTCCTGTAGATATCGCCTTGAATATGCTCATTAATCCCCAGCTGGGTTGCCTGAAGTTTGAACAGTAAGGGCATTCGTGGTCAGTCAACATGGAGAATGGATGATATATAAAGGAATCTATGGCCGAAAGAACTTAGCCTTTAGGTGACTAGTGAATACAAATTTATTTCTATAACTGGGTAGTTGTATTCAAATCAAAGTCTTGGAGGAACAGAGCAAAGGACTATTATTTGAATATGCACAAGTTGTATTTTATTAGTTGCATTGATTTAGAATGAAACAAGAAATTTGTTTTTACTATGCAATGTGCATACTCATGAGTTAGTTCAAAATCAATCTAACCTTTGATATAGGGGCAATTGGCATCAGCTTGTGGATCACATCTTCATTGTTCAAGCCATTTTCAATAAGAATAGTGTAATGTCCCTTTCCAAGAAGATTGATCTGATTGTTCATTTTCACTTGGAGAGAAAAGCCACATAAAAGAAAAAGTGAAATGAATAATTAAACTAAAAGGGGATATAAAGAGAATATCCATGATATTTTGGTGACCCATGGTATTGACCATGGTATTTCGGCAACCCATGTTATTATTATGCCACTAATGATATTTTGAAGGGGGAAAGATATAAAAAGGAAGATGGGAATTCATTGGGGTATGATTAAGTATTGGTATTTTGATAAATATTCCGAGAGCTCTAGTAACTCACGGCATGAGGGAGAAACCCTCATTATATTTCCCGGTTTCGGAGTTGAAATTTGAAATACACACCTTAGTTGGTGGAAGTTGGTTTCGGTGGTTGTAAAGCCACCCTAGCTAATCATTGATCTTACAGGGAGTTTGAATTGTTATGTCAGCTGAGGAGCCAAGTTATTCTAGTCGGAGGTCGAATTTATTGGTCTCCAAGGAGGGCCGAGTTTGTACCAGCAAGGAGGGCCGAATTACCTAGAAGTTCGAGGACTGGCATTTTCAGGTTTCATTCACTAGGTTCCATCTCCAGAATTTTATGTAAATTTTCTCTTGAGAATCCATTAATAAAAATTGCTGGGCAGCAACATTTTATTTAATTTATGGGTTTTTACATCACAAATTTTATTTAATTTGCTGGTAATTTCTGTGGTGTGAAATTGTGCAATTTATGCTGTCTTGGGAATAGAAATGTATGTTTTAATTTTCTGGAGCAAATCTTCTAATCTTTAATGGAAATAATCCTAAGGGATATTACAGTGGTATCATAGCTGGTTTTCCCGCCAGCCTGAAGGGTTTATTTGGAAAAATGGTTCCAAATCAACAAGAGAAACTGTTCTCAAAAGTATTTCAAAAGATTGATGATCTTAACAGAAAATTTGAAGAATTTAACAGGGATCTCACATGAACAGTAGAAAGGGCGAACACGTGAATTTTGTGCCTTTGTGAAGACTCTAACAAGAACTTTATAGAGATATGTGAAGATTATAACAGAAATTTCATGAGGGTGAGAGAGCAGGTTGGAGCATGGGCATCATCAGAGGCAGCGGAAGAAAAAATAAATTGCAGGTCTGAAGCAGCGGCTAAAAACTAGAAAACAGAGATTGAAGTGAGCCTAAAGGTAAATAATGATTCAGATTAAAATATGGAAGAAGAATTTGTTGAGTGATATGCCTTGCGACGGATTGGAGGTTTGTGGCTACACAGGGCAACATAGCAATGATGGAAACACAGTCTCAGAATTTTCAGAAATACCAGTAAAGGGGAATGATGCTGAAGCTGAGGCAGAGGTATCCAGCCTTCCTATGAGGATTGTTCCGCATGATCAAGATACAAGTGGTCTGTTTGCATAGAGGAAGTACACGAGACTTTTGACAACTACTCTTTTTGATTGAGGCAAAGGTAAAGATACATTTGAAATGGAAAAATGTTACTCTACTTGGCCTGTGGATGGAGAAGACAATTTCATCAAAGCTAGTCTTGAACAGTGTATAAAGGCCATAAAATTGGGAGTTCAGGGACTCTCATATGTTGTAGTTTCTAGTGTGGCCCCCCAAAGCAGTGAGAAGAGTACACTCTTGAACAATCTTTTCCATACAAACCTCAAGGAGATGGATCTGAGATGCCTGTTGTCGATGGTTCTGGTCTTCATCTTTCTGTTTACTATAGTGCCAATTTTGATAAAAAAATATGGTGGAAGCCTCGTCGAATGAACAAGTATTTCGAATCGCAGGGTATCTCAGGTTCTAGTCTGTATGGAAACACAAGGGAAGTGATTCAAATGATGAAGAGAACCTATTCGGAGCCCATGGAGCTGTCCCACGATATTTTGTCTCGAGTTCTTCTAGAGATTCATTCTGGGACCAATACCTATGGCAAGAATTTCATATATTGGTTTGGTCCTGTACCAAGAATTGTTATTCCTCAGTCAGAGCTGATTAGGGAATTGCTCTGCAATAAATCTGTGCAGTGTGAGAAACCAGAGCCAAAAACCCAGGTGAGGTGGTTGTTGGGTGATGCCCTTGCAACTTCCCAAGGAGAAAAATGGAGCAGACAAAGAAGACTCACCAGTCCTGCTTTCCATGCAGAGGCGCGGAACAACGCTGCACGAAGCGGGGACGAAGCAGGGACGTTTTTTGGAAGCGGGGACACGGAAGCGTCATTTCCAAAAAATCTAGGAAGCGAAGCGTCTCGGAAGCGTCTACTATATATATATATTTTTATTTTTATTTTTTTGCATTTATATTAAAAAAATATCCAGAATACCAAATTAATTGTAGAAGATATGGAAGCATGCATATTTGTACATAAATCAAGATAGATATGACATCCATTGTACATTAATGATTAATTATTTGAGCATCAACCATTTAGAATAGATGCATCAACCATCTATAATCTAGATTCTTCACCTCTTATCTAGCCTTTGCCTCTACCTCGATTATCTAGGGACATTAGTCAAAATTGCCCAATTTTGATCAAACCCTAATGCAAGCCTTAAAATATGGTAGAAAGAACTTAACATGCTTGATCGATTATTTTGACTTGATTGAAATGTAATTTTTTGCTAACGACATGACAAAGGAGTTCAACACTTAACACCACCAACACTAGGGTACATATAGGGCTTGGTGCTCTTGATTAAATGCTAATCACATACCCTCATACATGATATAATCTAATGACATGCCACCATACCATTGATCCTGAATTCCTGAAAACTGTTAAGTCTGCTGAATTTTGAAGAGGATATGAAATTCTATTTTCTCCATATGAAGTCCGATCAGGCTGGAACCACTCTCAAACATCCTGAGTCATTTCATGGTAATGTTAAAAATTTAAGTAAACCTTTTACTTTAAGAATTTAACATTACCACGAGGGAGCATCTAAGAAATATCTAAGGAGGTAAAAGAGAGCTTATATTTTTTTCCTCCTATCCCTAACTTAGCACTAACTCACCTACTAACCCAACCAAAGACAATTTAAAAAAAAATAAAAAAAAATCAAAAAAATCATTTTTCTGACCTACATTAGTCGGATCCGTACGGCACTGTACAAAACCGTTCGCGATTCGTCCCGGAATCGCGGCGGTTCCGTATAGCGATCCGCCGTACGATCCGCGGATCCACTATACGAAATTGCGGATCCGGGCGTACGGATCCGAAAAACCAGGAATCGCAAATTTTTTTGGGATCCGTGTTTCTGAAAATCGGATCCGTGGTTCTGGGTACGGATCCCGTATGGTTCCGTATGGGACGCGGTTCGGGCCTTGGAGCCCGGGGGGGGGGGAACGTTTCCTGCAACATTGGCGCGGAAGTCTATGGCGCCTGAGGTTGTGGCAAGCACAACTTCTTTGTTAAACACTTATGGTATGCAAAAGATAGAGATGGTGGAAGATTCCAGAATCTCACCGCTAATGTCATTGCCAAAACTGCTTTTAGCTATAGCTATCTTGAAGGAAAACACATATTTGACCTGCAGAGTGAGCAAGTAATTCTTGTTACTGGAAGTTATTGTAACTTCATCATTCCAGGTGTAACAACATATGCAGTCCTTGTTATTGTGATTGGAGTTGCAGGTTATGGATACATTTGGTGGAAGGGGTGGAAGCTTTCCAATATGATGTTTCCTACAAGATGTAGCCTATCAGAGGCATGCGCAAGTGTTGGCAAACAACTTGAACAAGTTTTGACACCTATCATGGCAGCAAAACGACACCTTTCTTCAAGAATTGATCGTGTTGATAATAGTTTGGATCAATGTGCAGAGTTAAATGCTGCCACTAAAGATCAGGTTTATGAGCTTCGTGGAGACTTAAAACATATTGGCTTTGATGTTGAATCTGTTCAACATGCTGTCCAAGGCTTGGAGTTCAAAATTGGCCGGATAGAAGGTGTAATATTCCCAATTAGCAGACAGCTAATTGGAATATTCATTTTTGATTAATTTTTGCCTTTCTAAAGTTTAGTAGGAAATAAAGGGGTGAAGGGACCCATAACTCAACATTAGAATAAAAGCACTTTCCTAAAGTCACTGGGCAGAATAATTAAAAGACAAAGCGGGACCCATGAGGCCAACTGACAATGCAGGAGAGGAGGTAGCTGGGACAGTGTGGGGCCAGGCAGTGCAGTGGCAGCGTGGGACAGGCAGCGCAGAGCAGCGTGGCAGAGGGACAGCGCAACACTAGTGGGTCCAAGGGAACGTTGGAGGCTCATTAGCATAAAAAGGGGATGAAGGCAGCCTTTCTCATTCATGCATACATCTTTTGATTTTCTGTCTATCAAGACTAGAGCACGCTTAAGATGTTTAAATGAGTCTGCAGTGTTGTTTAGCACACCGGTGTCTCTGAGCGGATATTTCAACCTTGTCCTCGGGGGACTTTGAGTGCCCACTCAGGAGAGGAGCCATACCTTCAGTTTTTGAGAGCAACATCATTGAGACAACCACCAGGATTACGTAATCATCTCCAGGGCAGCATAGTCACTCAGAGGATTACGCAATCAAGGAGGAGAGCAGCTCTGGGAGTGGAGGAACTTTGTGAGATTTCAGTTCGGAGGTTTGTGAGGCGATCAACCCTTCCATAGTTGAGTTCCTTGGGTAGTTGGAGGCCTTTCTTTCCAACATTTCATCTCAGAGGCCAGTGTCAGTACCTTGAAATGTGATAGAGTTGAGGGGTTTCGTGGGTATATGCACCTACTACATGAAGTTTGTGAAGGGCTTCTCACAGTTGGCAACTCCCCTCACTGATTTGACCAAGAAGGGTGCATTTGAGTGGACAAATGGAACATAGGAGGCTTTTGAGTGCCTCAAACAGGTGATGAGCTGTCTGGTGTTGGCACTTCCATATTTCACACAACCCTTTGTGCTTGAGTGCAATGCATCAGGGGAGGGCGTGGGAGCGGTCCTGATGCAGGAGGGACACCCGATAGCTTTTGAGAGTCGAAAGCTACTTCCCCACGAGCGGTTATAATCCATTTACGGCAAAGAGATGCTAGCCATCATCCATGCGCTGGCCAAGTTTAGACAGTACTTGGTGGGCAACAAGTCCCGGGTGAAAACAGATCACAACAACCTCATATTCTTTTTGGAGCAGAAACAACTGCAGGAGAGACAACAAAATTTTGTGAGCAAAATTTAGGTGTATGACTTTGACATTGAGTATGTCAAGTGTCAGCAAAACGTGGTCGTTGATGCATTTTCTAGGAGGCCAGCCACTATTTCGTTGATGAGTATTGCGCCAGATTGGAGGGCGTAGTTGCTAGTGGAGTATTCCAAGGATCGATATGCATGCGAGGTCCTTGATGGCACAACTATGGATGACTGGTACAACTTGATGGACAAGGTCATCTACTATAAGGACTAGATTTATTTGGTGCCCAACTCCTAATTGAGAGAGACGATTATGCAGGCTGCCCATGATTCACCCTTAGTAGGACATCGGGGGTTCACCAAAACATACAGGGCTATCAGGGAGCGTTTTGCATGGAAGAGCCTCAAGGGTGATGTTCTGAGGCACATCTGGGAGTGTGATACGTGCCAAAGGAACAAGGGTGAGCAGACACACCCTGCTGGATTGTTGCAGCCTCTTCCTATCCCTGAGGGGAAATGGGAGAGTATTTCGATGGATTTTATCATTGGGTTGCCTACAGTCCAAGGCAAGGACTGCATCTATGTGGTGGTATACAGATTGACCGAGTTTTCCCTCTTCTTCACCATTTTCGCCCGGTCTTTGGCCTCACAGGTGGCTGAACTGTCCTTCAAGTAGGTGTTTCGACTTCATGGCCTTCCAAAGACTATCGTTAGTGATCGGGACAACAGGTTCATGGGGGGATTTTGGCAGGAGTTATTTCGACTGGTGAGTATTGAGCTTACCCCGAGCTCTAGCTATCACCCCTAGACCAATGGGTAGACATAGATTGTAAACAAGTGGCTGGAGGGCTATTTACACAACTATGTGACGGGCCAACGATGTGCATGGATACAGTGGTTGCATTTGGGCAAATACTGCTACAACACAACATACCACATGTCCATATATATGTCCCCATTCCGAGCTTTGTACGGTTATGATGCATTGACTTTCACTGATATGATGTTTGGAGACAGTTGGGCCCCAAGGGCCAAGGATTGGATACAAGAGAGCCAGGATATCCTACGGGCTCTCAAGGACAACCTACAGACTGCACAGAACCAACAAAAGCTTTATGCTGATAGGGGCCGAGTAGAGAGGCAATCTGAGGTTGGGGATTTAATTTTCCTGAGGCTCCAACCGTATAAACAATCCATGCTCAAGCGGAAGGGGGCTGAAAAGCTCAGGTCCTGTTTTTATGGGTCGTACAGAGTCACCAGGAGGGTTGGAGAGGTAGCTTATGAGTTGGAGCTACCTCCAGGGAGCAAAGTTCACAACATTTTCCATGTGTCTTGTCTGAAAAAGGCATCAAGTCAGCAGGTGACAACAACTACAAAGTTACTGCCCTTGGATGATGAAGGGCATTTGGTTTTGGAGCCTGAGGCTATTTTGGACACCCATGAGAGACATTTGCTGAACAGGGTCATCAAAGAGTTCTTGATCAGATGGAGAAATCTGCCTGATGAGGTTGCCACTTGGGAGGGAGAGAAGATACTCCAACATCTATCTTTGTAGTTGCTTGGGGACAAGCAACATTTAGGCGGGTAGGCCTGTGATATTCCCACTTAGCCATTGTTGCTAAGTGAGAATATAATTTTTGTAGAATTTTGACAATTTTGGGTTCGAACTTAGGGGAATTCGGTTGGAGAACCCCAATTCCGATTTCTAAAATGGAGGCACCCATAGTACGGAGAAAGGCAAAATCGACCCTTGAGTGAAATGTGGGGGCCACCAAGGAGGAAATATGCTCCACTTGGGAAATTCAAGCTACTTGGGGAGGAAGGGAGTTCAATGATGGGACCCAGATTAGGAGGAGGTAGCCAAGGTTAAATAGGAGGAGCTCACTTCAGTTTGGGGCTTTTGACAATTTGACATTCACTTGTACCTAACACTCTTGAGTTGTTTAGTTGAGTCTGCACCGAGATTCTTAAGGGTGTTTCTCAACCCTTACTTTGGTGGACCTTGAGAGCAAGCACAAGGAGGGAAGTCGATTTTCATGTGTGCATCTTCAACATCCATTTTAGGCATTTTGTGGGGGTTTCATGGCAGTTTCTAGGGCATAGTGGAGGAGTTTGATTTGCTTGGAGGGCTAGCAAAGGGCATAGGTGTTGCTGAGATTTCCGGGGAAGTTTTACATCAGCGATTGCTGGAGTTTTTGAGCTAGAAGTCAGCCAAATCTAGGAGGAATTTTGCTGTAGCAGAACAACCATCTGAGTGACTGTGTGGGTCTGCGCAGGAGGCTTTCGTAGGCACATGTGGGAGCAAGGGAAGTGGACTTTGGGAGCAAATTTGAGTTGCGAATTTGGGGAGATTTCAGGAGGGGAGAATCCTTGGCATTTTGCAGTATTTGGAGGGCTGAAATAGACATTCAGCAGGAGGGCCGAAATTTTCAGCTAGTTGAGGAGCATTTTGAAACAGGGGCTAATTTTGGAGGTCAGAACTAGACCAAACCCTTTTTGGGTTTCGGTGGGTTTGTTGAGAGGAGCTCGGGGCTAATTTTGCAAAATGTTCTGAGCACCGTAGGGTGGTCTTTCAGCAGTGTCTTTCCAACAGATAAAGCAATTTTCCAGGACAACACAAGGCATATTTGGGGCAGCTCATTCCCACATCCGAGCATTGTATTTCCTGACCTGGGGCTTGTGGCAAGCCTAGGTGCACTCTTTCCATACCCATTGTATCAGTGCTCAATATATTAATAAAATGGCTCAGCTGGAAGGTATTTTTGAGATTTTCTGGGTGTCTACTTATGTTTCTGAATTTTTTGTGTTTATATCATTTTTTGCTTTGTTTATCACTGTATTTCCTAAGTAGGAATATTACACTGCATCTACAAAGGAAGTTGAAATTGCATGTGTGAGTTGTAGTGGGACGAATTACAGTTTCAAGTTGTTGGCAGAAGGAACACTTTGTCTTGACCTCGTTGACCCTGGGAGGATTTGTTTTGCTCAAGGAAGGACCCCTTGAAGAAGTTGGATTAGGGTTTTTGCATTAGATATCGGGCGAAGTCGCTGGACAATCTTGCAAGGTCGAAGTTGCAGCTGGAAGCTGGTTGATGCAATATTGTGCAATGGTGATCTGATTCTCTTGGAAGGGATGACCTGGTACTTGGAGGACTTGGTCTAGGGTTTGGGTTTTTGTTGTCTCATTTGAAGTAGATTTTACAAGAAGAGGAGAGTTTTCCGGGTTTTCCCCTTGGAGGGGTTTTTCCCTGGCTTGGAGCCTAACTTTTGTGTCCACTGCCTTTATTATTTTGCTCTTGATATTTGTTTGATGAAGATCTAATAAAGAAACACAAGAAGAATAATAAAGTTCACAATCAAGTATTAAGGTTAAGGAAAACCAGAATTAATAGATGTCATAGTGCATTGCCCAACATGGTATCAGAGCTAAGGTGAACAAGAAGGCAATTGGAAGGATCATCTTGTGGAAACAAAGAAGGGTTTGCTTGTCAAGGGAAAGAAAAAAAGGAAGAAGGATCACTTCATCAATCCTTCATTGAGAAAATAATCTAGCTTTCATCAAAGGAAGACCCGAAGAAGAGGACTTCAAGAAGGCTGTTAATCTCGCTTAGAAGGTGATCTATGTAAATGTATCTTTTGAGGAAGCATGTTATCATTCATCACCCTTGGAAGTTGTTGTTGGAAGAATCTTAGGAAACATCTTTGAAGGACATTATTGAAGTCTCTTCAAAGATCTTCAAAGCATCAAGAAAGTTGAAGAACGAGAAGAATCTTGGTTATTAAGTAAGTTTCATATTATTACTCTATGTCTGAATCTGCAGGTCATATGGGTTCTTTCTGCAAGGAGAGTAATAAGCTTGTTGGAGCATCAAATTTCCTAGCCTGGAAGAAAAGGATTGACCTGACTCTTACAAAACATGAGGTAATATAATATGTGACTGGTGAAATCACAAAACCTAGCGAAGTACAAGAAAGGAGAAGTAAGGGCACAAAGGATCATAGTTGAATCCATTAAGGATCCTCTTGTTCCATTTGTTGCAAATTTGAAAAGTTCTAAAGCTATGTATGACAAGCTAGTGAATTTGTGCTCTATAAGTAGATCAGGACAAAATATGTCTTTGCGGAGTAAACCATATGAAATGAAGAAATCAAAGGATGAGGACATGATATCCTTTCTAATGAATATCTCTCAATTAAGAGATCATTTGCAGGGGATTGGAGAAGCAATTTTTGATTCGGAAATGACCATCTGTGTACTTAATGCATTGCCACTAGAATGGAGCAGCTTCACAACTAGTATCTGCTCCAAGAAAGATTCAACTCCTTTTGAGGAGTTGTGGGCTCAATGCATATTGGAAGACTCTTGGATCAAGGTAAAGGATGACATTGGATTAGATGAATAGTCTCAAGCCTTTCTAGCTAGAGTTAAGAAGTGGAAGAAGGGGAAGTTCGAGAAGTCCAAGAAGAAAGATATGTCCAAGGTTCAATGTTTTAATTGCAATGAATATGACACTTTAAGAGGGTCTGTCTTAGCCAACAAAACAACAAAAAGGAGGAAAGAAGTGAGGCTCCCATAGTTGAAGAATCGGGAGAACCTGAGAAGCCGAAGAAAGAAGAAGTAGAGGGTTCTTACTATTGAAGAAGGCACCATGTCTGTCAGGTTCTTTACAAAAAAGGGTCTTTCCTTTAGAATAGAATGCATTGCTGTTTACTCTAGAAAAGTCTTAATGATGTATGGCATCATAGTCATAGAGAAAAGCATGTGATAGTAGCATACTTAGAGTCTACTTGGTTAATTTTCTTTGTAGAAATCATCTAGTCTTTAAAGATAGAAAAGATATACCATTTTGCATATTGTTCATCCATGCATTATCTAACATTATGTTGGAGGTAGTCATCTTGCTAAGGTGGATCATCATGATCCTATAAGAACCATCATTTTGGGAGCTTCTAGGAAGAAGCATGATGACAAATAGTATGGAAACAATACTGAAGGATGAAGAAATGCAATGGGTCAGGTTGCAGGCTCATTTTAAAGGACATATGGCTAGATGATTGAATGAAAGCATAGAACTACATATTGGAAGTAAACTTTGGATAGGTTTCATGTGTACAAAATCCTGTAAAAGAAAGTTGGTCATAAAATATGCTTAGTATATGGTTAGTGATGCTTGAAAGAAGAATTTGAAAAATATGCTTAGTATCTATAGTATAATCTCCGGAAAAAAAGTTCTAACTTGGTAATCAAGTTCGATCCTTGGGCACTCTGATGCATGAAGGAAGATTCAAGTGGAGATGGTCCATGAGGATGTTATGGCTTGGATGAGAAGGTCATCATGGTGAGGTAAGTCTAATTTTAATTGTTTTTGTTTATTTGGTTAACACATTATTTTGCTACTTGGAAGGATATTGCAAGGATATATGAAGAATGTTGTGGCAAGCTCAACATTGGTTACCTGGCAATTTTAAAGTCAAGATGTTCATCTTAGGATTGAAAGGTATCAGTGCCAGAAGATAACCTGAAGTTCAACAAGGGAGATCACTTTCGTGAAGAAGCTATGATCAACTTGAAGTTTGGAAAGGTTGAATCTAATGCCTTCATTTATGATGATAAGATGAAAGTGTTGAGCAAGAGAAATGACTTGGATCTTGTCACAAAATTGAAGATTGAAGATGGCTCCATGATACCTAGAAAGAAAAGCAAGCTCGATACAAGAGATGCGATGAAAAGAGTGAACCATGTAGCTATGAAGAAGAAATAGCCGATACTCTTATAATGACAAGTAATAAGGCTTCTGGTGTTGACTTCTAGAAATTGAAAAGAAGTATGAAATCTCCTCTGTTTTTGAGAGGAAGCAAAGGAGTCTCCTTGAATAGGAGTAGGGGTCTATTATGTAATCAAAAGGGGAATAGGGATATCCTCTCTGGTTGAGAGGGAGTGACGTTGGACATCGCATGTGTGTTCTCTTCATGTGTCAGCTACTTGACCAAGATTAACAACCGTAATTCTAAGTGAAGGCCTTGAAGAGAGAATGGTGGAGGATTGGATAAGCATCTGTGGTTTCCTTGAGGATATAGCATCCAAGAAAGGAAAGGGACCGATACTCTTTGAGGATAGGACAGGTGTCCAAGATAAGAGTGGTCGAAGAGGACCGATACTCTTTGAGGATTTAGGTTTTGAAGTCCAAGATAAGAATAGTCCTAAAAGGACATGTACCTTGTAGAGGTAGTGTGGTATCACACTTAAAGCCTCCTAGCATAATGCTCTTGAATGAAGATGAGCTTGTCTATTTAGGCCTCAAAGATAATGTTGGTCATAATGTTGATGCTTACAGTTTGGCTTATCATTCCAACTCTTCAGTTTGAGAATGATGTTGTATTGGTTGTACAATTATGAATACCTCCCTAGTTAAGAGGGAGTGTTGTAAATGTAAGTTGTAACTAGTTTCGGTCTTCATAATTGTTGTTGTACTTATTTCAATATGTATCTTATGTAACAAACAAAAGAAGAAAAGAAAAAAGTTATTATTATAAAGCATGGGTTTCATGCTCATTATTGATGGTATTCTAGGTAAAAGCATGTTCTTCATGCTTCTAGGGTTTGTTAGGTCATAGGATATATTGTTATTAGTCAAGGGAGTCAACATCTTGTTTATAAGATCCTTTCGGGCAAACTATATCTTGTAAAAGAATTTATTTTGAATCTAGAAAGTCCTAGAACCTCCAAAAGTACAAGTCGGCCCTAACAGCTTCAAGTCGGCCTAAAGGAGGGAATTTGACCCCTTGGAAAGGCTATATAAAGGAGCGGTTTAACCTCATTTGGCACTCACTCACCAAGAAGTTCGATCTCAAGGAAAAAGTTCGATCTGTAGCTGGGAAGCAACAAGACAAGGAGAGCGAAGATCTAGAAGAAGGAGACTCGTTTTTGGGCTAACTCTCTCACATGTGTGCAAATCTAGGGTTTCAGCAGCTACGAAGGAGGCCGGAATTGCAAGTCAGAGTTGTAGTAGGATGAATTGCAGTATCAAGTTGCTGGGAGAAGGAACACTCTGTCTTGACCTCTGTCCATTGCCTTTATTATTTTGCTTTGGATATTTGTTTGGTGAAGAAGATCCAATAAAGAAACACAAGAAGAATATAAAGTTCACAAACAAGTATTAAGGTTAAGGAAAATCAAAATTAATAGCTGTCACATCGCATTTTCCAACATGATGGTCTTAAGGAACACTATAATGTCCTGTTCGAATTGATTCCTAAATATGCCAAAAGCACTCAAATTTTTCTTAGGGACATTTTGTCAAACACATTTCAAGCATACATGTTTTGCTTTTCATTTTTGGTAAAAATGAGAACAAGGAGAAACTTCACACATAAACCATAGATCAATTTTTCCAACGAAACACTTTATTCAATAGATGATTGAATTTATACAATAATTCATAAAATGGAAATCTCGGAAATTGGCATAATTTTGCTGCAAGGACAACATAGTTTCGATGAATATAACACCGTTTCAACTTTCTTTAGGAAATACTATTGTGCACAGGATGAGAGACTTGACCTGTCGTAATTTGATCCATAAGATTAATGTTAAAATTTGGGTAATAGAGGACAAGTGGTTCCCTAAGGCTTTGATCTTTGGCCTAGGGAAAAGTGTCCAAATGTATTTGTACTTTTCTCCTAAAGTGACTTTATAAGTGGTAAAGTCAAATCTAATTTTAAAGTAACTTTATAAGTGATAAAGTTACAAGTCTAATTTTAAAGTGACTTTATTGAAGTCAATGTAAAATTAGAAAGTGAAAAAGTGACTCTGGAAATAAAAGGATAAGTTGGTCTTTATTTAAGTGGGGTGAATTAAAAATTAGAAAGTGAGAACTAAATGCACATTTAATCTCAGCCTTTGATCTAAAGCTATCTCAGCCATTGGATTTAGGGATTCCCCAAAAGTCACTTAAGGTTAGGTTAAAGGAGGAAAAGAAGAGAAAATGTCATTCATTCTTTTCATGAGCAGATTGAGATGAGCAAGAGAGAGCAAGGATATTTTCTGAGCAGTGAGAAAGAAGAGAGTAGAACCTTGGCACACATACTGAGGCAACATTCAACAAATACATACAACAAGGTTACATGCAGTCCAAGGCAGTTCTTGGGCACGTTTTTCAAGGTAGAATTGTACAACAACTTTGGCATGCATTCCTAGACAGTTGTACAACAGTTATGGCACAGATTTCAAGGTGCTTTTATTGCTGGTTTTGAGGCAGTCCGTACAACGTACTTATGTTTATGTTCACATAAATTGAGGTAGAAATCGTACGACATTTATTATTGTCCCGCTGCATGCAAATTGAGGAGGACGTACAACTTTTATTGCTGTTTTGCACACAAATCAAGGAGGCCGTACAACAACATTTATTGCTGTGTTTCTAGGCACGAAAATCAAGGAGTCCATACAACATTTAATGTTGTTCTTGTTTGACTGCTAGCACTTTTTCCGAGGCAGAGGTTAAGCACAGAAAATTAGATAAGTTGTATTTTTGTGGTTGCTGGAATTTCTGTGTATTTTTGTTTCATTGTAAAAGCATTTTATCATAAATAAAGAAGAGCTCTCAAACTGTTTTTCTCCAAGGGTTGTAGGGGGCTTTTCCAGGGTGACATTGACAAAAAATCAGCGTGTTATTTTTTCTGTGTGTGGCTGTTATAATTTTATGAGTTTTATTTCTGCATTTCCAGCACTGTGAAATTCCTAAATTTCTGTTTTCAGAAAATAATTTCATTTCCAGAATTTTGAATGTATGATTATGGGAATGGGCATTTAACTATATGGGAGTGATAAGGTGAAACTGAAAACTAGAGTAGGGTCTAAAATTTCTACATGGTATCAGAGTCAAGTTGGCTGAAAAGTGCAGTTTGGGACAACAAGTGAAAAATTACAGCAAGCTATTTTCACACAGAAAACTGAACTTTTACCACAGTTTTGAAATTTTCAGTTTGTTAGGACAACAAGCATGTCTTTGGGCTTGAGGGTGGAGGATAGGTTGGATGGGCAGAGCAACTATAGTGCATGGAGGGAGAGAATACAAAGCATCTTTGAGGAGGCAGAATTCTGGGGCATAATGGTTAACACCACACAACACCCAGTAGCAGTGCCTGCTAATGCGATTCAGTTGGCAGATTTTAACAAGAAGAATGCCAAGGAAAAAAGACTGATTTTGGATGGTGTTAAAGACCATGTCATTCCTCATGTGAGAGGAAAGACACATGCACATGATATGTGGACAACTTTGACCACTCTCTACCAGAGCACCGATGAAAACAGAAAAATGGTCCAAAGGGAGAAGCTGAAGGCCATTAAAATGGCTAAGACTGATGGTGTTACAACATACCTCACAAAGATCACTTCTGTGACATATGAGTTGGCAGTTGTTGGAGAGACCATTCAACCCACTGAGTTGGTGCGGATTACTTTGAATGGTCTTCCCAAGACTTGGGAGAGTTTTGTGGATGGGATTGTTGCACGGGAGAACCTTCCTCGCTGGGAGAGGTTGTGGGATGATTGCATTTAGAATGAAATAAGAAAGAACTAGCTTGTGGCAGCCAAACAGGTTGAGGAGGATGACAATGTAGCATTGTTAACAAGAGGCAAGAAGGGCAAAGGAAAGAAGCAAGCTTCCACAAGTGGTGGTGGGGGCAAAGGCAAAGGTAAAGGAAAGCAACTGAACAAGGAAAAGGACTATTTCAAAGTTAAATGTTGGAATTGTCAGAAGTTGGGACACTATGCAGTTGTGTGTCCGGAGAAGAAGAAGAAGGGAAAGGACAAGACCATGGCAGCATCAGCATAGATAGAGGACTTTTGGGAGAGCTTTGACCGGGAGTTTGGGTTCATAGCTTGTGAGTCCACTAGTGCAGGATCACATGCCACCCAGGTTGAGAGGGAGTGTGCACTTCCCTCCACTAGCGGAGCATCTTCAGGTATTTGGTATGTTGACAATGGGGCTTCTTGTCATATGACAAGAGTCCGGGAGTACTTCTCAGAGCTTTCAGAGAGTGGCACTGATATAGAGGTAGTACTCAGAGATGACAACATTGTTAGAGCAGTCGGTGTGGGGACATTGACATTTGATAGGGAACCCAAACCTCCCTTGAAAGTGTCAGATGTTCTATATGTGCCAGGGATGAAGAAGGACCTTATATCCGTCTCAACATTGGAGGACAGAGGGTATGAGGTGTTGTTCAGGAGAGGGCAGGTGCCTATATATCCTAGGGGCGCTCCAGCTAATTTAGCTAGAGTGATTGGTGTGCGCCATGCCAAGGTGTACAAGTTTTCATTCCAACCCCTTATGGCATTGAGCAGCAGTACCGGCAACAGATCTAGCAGCTCAGAGTTGTGCGAGATTTGGCATTGCAGGATGGGGCACATGTATCATGGGGCCTTGACGACATTGCGAGAGATCACCACAGGTGTGCCAGATTTCAGTGCTGATCACCTTGATACATGCAGAGGATGTGCTATGGGGAAGTTTGCCAAATCCCCTTTTCCCAACAGTGACAATAGATCGACGGGGATTCTTGACTTGATTCATACCGATGTGAGCGGTCGGATGTCTCATGTATCCTTGAGTGGCTATGAGTACTATGTTTTATTCATTGATGATCACTCCAGGAAGACCTGGATTTATTTCTTGAAGACTAAGAGTGAGGTCTTCAAGCGGTTTCAGGAGTTCAGAGCTCTTGTGGAGACTTAGACAAGTCGGAAGATCAAGTCCCTCAGGTCGGACAATGGAGGGGAGTATACCCTTGGTGAGTTTGTTGATTATTATGCGGAGGCAGGCATCAGGAGGGAGTTCATAGTTCCTTACAACCCCCAATAGAACAGGGTTGCGGAGAGGAAGAACAAATCCATCGTTGGGGCTGCCAAAGCCATGCTACATGATCAGGGGTTACCTTTGTTTTTGTGGGCAGAGGCCTGCAACACTGCTGTGTACTTGCAGAACAGGAGTCCACATCATGCCTTGGGGCATGTGACTCCGGAGGAGGCTTTTTCTGGGAAGAAGCTTGATGTTGGTCACTTTCGTATCTTTGGGTGCATTACATACTCCTATGTTCCCAAGGAGAAGAGGACCAAGCTAGAGCCCATTGTAGATAAGGGCATCTTTGTGGGTTACAGTGAGACCTCGAAAGCCTTTTGGATTTATATTCCTGCGAGGAGGAAAGTTGTTGTCAGGCGGGATGTAAAGTTTGAGGAGGATAGGGTTTTCAGGAGGTCATGGGAGTTAGAGTATTTGGATTCACCAGACCCTCAAGAGTAGCTGAGTCAGTCACAGGGATCTAGTGGATAGGGATCAGGAGGTACATCGATTACAGTGTTAGGTCCGTCAGTGAGCAGTGGCTCTCAGAATCAAGTGGGTGGTGCTTCGGGAAGCATGCAAAGCAGTTTACAGGGTAGTCCATTGATGGACAGTTCACACGGTACTTCGACATCTACAGGCACAAGTTCAGGCATGAGGTCAGTTGGCAGGCCTTCAGGAGTTCAGGCTTTTGATGAGGATGAGGATTCTTTCACTCTGGTGGGAGAAGCATGCTCAGGGAAGAGGAAGCCCAAGTGGCTTCAAGACACCTTGCGCAAGGCCACATCTGTTGCTAGGCCAAAGAGACAGGTTAGAGAGAGTAAACCACCTGAGCGGTTCTGTAGCTATATGGCATTGATCACTAGCATCGTTGATTCTGAGCCTTCTAGCTATGAGGAGGCAGCTAGCCAACAGATCTGGAGAGAGGCCATGCAGGAGGAGTATTCTTCTATCATGAAGAATGATGTTTGGGAGGTGGTACCGAGGCATGAAGGCAAATCAATGGTTACTTCCAGACGGCTTTACAAGATAAAACATGCTGCAGATGGCAACATCGAGAAGTTCAAGGCTCGGTTTGTGGAGAGAAGGTTCTCACAGGTAGAGGGAGTTGACTATGAGGAGACCTTCGCTCCCATGGCTCGATATACTTCCATTCACTCCATTAAATCGATAACATCAGAGATGGGTTGGAAGATCCACTGGATGGATGTGAAGACCGCATTTCTCAATGGCTTCATACATGAGGAGGTTTATATTGAGCAGCCGCAGGGCTTTGAGGTGCATGGGAAGAAGTCCCATGTATGCAAACTGAAGAAGGCACTCTATGGCCTGAAGCAAGCTCCTAGAGCTTGGTACTCAAGGATTGATACGTACTTGCAGGAGTTGGGTTTCACAAAAAGTGATGCAGATCCGAACCTATACTTTATTGTGGTAGGTGAGGAGCCTCTCATTTTGGTGCTGTATGTGGATGACTTGGTTATTACAGGTGCAGAGAGACTCATAGGGGGCTGCAAGAGAGATCTTGCTTTAGAGTTCGAGATGAAGGACATTGGCTTGATGCATTACTTTTTGGGATTGGAGGTGTGTTAGGAGGAGAGGCATTTCTTCTCGGGATAGGGGAAGTATATTGTGGACATTCTTAGCAGATTGCACATGGAGGATTGCAAACCCATGTCGACACCTATGATCACTAACTGGAAGAAGCTTCACGCTTCAGATTTCGGGTTGGTGGATCCCACTTTGTATAGACAACTGATTGGTTCCTTGATGTATTTGGTCAACACTCGACCAAATATTTGTTTTGCAGTTAACACGTTGAGCTAGTTCATGTGTGAGCCCAGGAGAGTGCACTGGGTTGCTGCAAAACACATTCTTCGTTACTTGCAGGGGACAATGGATTTTGGTCTGGATTATAGACAGGGAGATGGAGTGAGACTGGCAGGGTACACTGATTCAGATTGGGCAGGTTGTGCTTCTGATAGGAAGAGCACTTCAGGGTGTTGTTTTGGGTTGGGTTGGGTAGTTGTGTTGTGGTTCAGCCGGAAGCAACAGTCAGTTGCATTGAGCTCAGCTGAGGCTGAGTATATGGCAGCCAGTTTTGCTAGTTGTGAGGCCATATGGCTTTGCAAGATGTTGTTTGGTCTATTTGGTCAGGCATTGAGACCTATTGTGATAATCAAATTGCATTAAACTCACCGAGAATCTAGTTTTTCATGACAGGTTAAAGCATATCGGGATCAAATATCATTTCATTAGAGACTATATCCAAAAGGGAGCTGTAAAGCTTGAGTATGTTTCCACAGATGAGCAAGTAGGGGACATTTTGACCAAAGCTTTACCATGGGGTAAGCATGTCTACTTCAGAGACAAGATGGGAGTGGTGAGGAACACTTTCCTCGTTAAGAGGGAGTGTTAAAATTTGGGTACTAGAGGACAAGTGGTTCCCTAAGGCTTTGATCTTTTGGCCTAGGGAAAAGTGTCCAAATGTATTTGTACTTTTCTCCTAAAGTGACTTTATAAGTGGTAAAGTCAAATCTAATTTTAAAGTGACTTTGTAAGTGATAAAGTTACAAGTCTAATTTTAAAGTGACTTTATTAAAGTCAATGTAAAATTAGAAAGTGAAAAAGTGATTATGGAAATAAAAGGCTAAGTGGGTATTTATTTAAGTGGGGTGAATTAAAAATTTGAAAGTGAGAATTAAATGCACATTTAATCTCAGCCCTTGATATAAAGCTATCTCAGCCATTGGATTTAGGGATTCTCCAAAAGTCACTTAGGGTTAGGTTAAAGGAGGAAAAGAAGAGAAAAGGTCATTCATTCTTTTCATGAGCAGATTGAGAGAAGGAGCAAGAGAGAGCAAGGATATTTTTTGAGCAGTGAGGAAGAAGAGAGTAGAACCTTGGCACACATATCAAGGCAATATTCAGCAAATCCGTACAACAAGGTTACACACAATTCAAGGCAGTTTTTGGGCACGTTTTTCAAGGCAGAACTGTAAAACAACTTTGGCATGCATACCTTGGCAGCTGTACAACAGTTTTGGCACAAATTTTGAGCTGCATTTATTGCTGGTTTTGAGGTAAATATTTTGAGGCAGTCTGTACAATGTACTTCTGTTTCTGTGCACAGAAATCGAGGCAGAACGCGTACATCATTTATTGCTGTCCCTTTGCACGCAAATCGAGGAGGATATACAACATTTATTGCTATTTTTCACACAAATCGAGGAGGCCGTACAACAACATTTATTGTTGTGTATATGGGCACGAAAATCAAGGACTCTATACAACATTTAATGTTGTTCCTGTTTTGACTGTTGGCACATTTTCCAAGGCAGAGGTTAAGCACGAAAAACGAGATAAGTTGTATTTTTTTGGTTGCTGGAATTTCTGTGTATTTCTATTTCACTGTAAAAGCATTTTATGAGAAATAAAGAAGAGCTCTCAAACTGGTTTTCCCTAAGGGTTGTAGGGGGTTTTTCCAGGGTCACATTGACAAAAAATCAGCGTGTTATTTTTTCTGTGTGGGGTTGTTATAATTTTCTGAGTTTTATTTCTGCTTTTCTAGCACTGTGAAATTCCTAAATTTGTGTTTTCAGAAAATAATTTCATTTCCAGAATTTTGAATGAATGATATGGGAATGGGCATTTAACTATATGGGAGTGATAAGGTGAAACTAAAAACCAGAGTGGGGTCTAAAATTTCTACAGTTAACCCATGACCATAATACTCCGCTACACAAGAAACTCGACCTACATAACTCCACAATTTGGTCCACAGGATTAAACCCAGACATTGACAGACATCTTGGCCTTCAAACCTTGGTTCGATTCTTCCTAAGGAAATATTCCCATCGCTCAATGCCCTGAATAACTCGTGCTACTCGAATGATACTGGCTGCAACAAGGAACTTTCCTAGGGTCTCTTCTTTCCTTAATTAATTGATCCATTGCTACATCTGCTGCTTCAACCTCCAACGAGATTCTCGGCGCTCCAGATTTTTCACGACAATTAACATGAAATGGAACTCGACTAGGGTTTGAGTATGTATTACTAACTTGGAACTCGACTAGCGTTTGAGTATGTATTACAAATGTGGAACTTGACCCCCAATTGTTTTGGTCCAGATTACTTTCATCCTCAACAACCCAATGAACTTTGATTTCTCTGCACCATTCAAACTTCACAAAATAGCCAAGCCCCCTTACTTGGTTCAGCTGTCTAACTCGGCCTTGTAACTTCGCACGCCCTTCATGAATTAGCTTATAGTTTGAGTACTCAACCCTGGTGACTAACACCCCCTTCACGAGTTTGCTTGTATTTTGGGCACTCAGCTCCAAACCATAAATGCTTGGCCTCCTTACTTGGATATTTGGCGAGCCTCTCGAACTCTCTTTGCTCTGTACCAGTGTGTCCTCGACAACAACAAACCCTAGTAATTAATTCGCCTGTTTGCTCAACTCAGCCATGGGAATTTGACCTTTTGCAGAAGAACCCTAATTATGCCCTCGAACTGCATAAGAAATTCGGCCCCAATGGGGCGTCCTCCGCTTCATAAATTCAACCTCTTAAATTTATCTTTGGAACCTGCAATAATTCGGCCTCCACTAAATAGAGCTGTTGCAGTGATGAATAATTCTCCATCCGGCTCCCACAATTACTGACAAATAAGTTTTTCTGTTGAGCTCTAGTGAGGAAACTATATAAATTCCTCCTCCTTTGATGTAAGAACAAATGAGTGATCTGAAGCGATCCCTCCTTATCGACTGGCTAAGTTGTATCGTCCCAACACCGAAACCCATCTGGCTGGATCAGCTAAGGTGGATCTTGCACCACTGAAACTACCTCCACAAACTGGGTTTTCACACTTTCCTCAAGCTCCAAGAGCTTTCAGACTAATTATCAAAATCAATATCAATTCAACATGTCCAAGAGCGAGCTCCCTTCCTCCTTTTGCTCACATTCCTCGGGGAGGTCTGTCCCTCCCTTTTTCTTCTGCCCCGACTCTACGGCCTCAGGCTCCATTCCAGTTTGTGGCATTTGAGCTATCTGAAGTGAGATTCATCATTCCAGTAAACTCCCAATGTTCCTTGCTGAAGCAATTTCCAGAAATGTCCAACAACTTGTAGAACTGCACATACAGTGTTTCATACTCCAACCCCCAACCCTTCACCATGCCCCCCTATCATGAAGAATGGTTACGATAGTGGAAGACCTCTTCCAGTGATTACCATAATGCCCTCCTCACACTTCGATTGCCTTCTTGAACTTCTGTATTGCCTGATTCTGTCACGATGAGACCCTTCTGGCCTGTGCTTATGAGTTTGGCACAGGGTGTAGGCTGTTGTCTAGAGGTGGTATCAGTCACTGTTTTTAACCATGACACCCTATTCGGGGAATAAATCGCTTTGATCTTAATTGAACTTGTATTGGCTTGATTTAAATTGCAAATTTTTCAAGCCCAGTTGACTGCTGTCCTAATGTTCCCTCGTTAAATCACTGAAAGACAGAATTTATGTAATAGCAGAAAATAAATTTTTTGAACATCTTATCAATCAACAGTAGCTGATAAAGGAACAGCAGAAGAAATAAGACACATACACAGGGATTTCACCTTCTAATCAGCTTTTCATTACTTTTATCAAAGCTTACAAGTTGGCCTCTGTTGCCTGCTTCAACCAGCAATTGTACGGTCAATAAAATTGCCTTAAATAGCTGTATACAGCCTTTGTAAGAGAGGGTCCAGCAACAGCAGTATGACCTTTCTTTGAAGAAAAAAGTGCTCTTTCTCTCTTCTCAATAGCTACAGCACAACCAGATCTGAGGGTGTATGGCCTGTGCATAAAGAAAGGATAGCTACAGCAGTGGTATGGCTTGTATAGCTTGCTGTACTTGTTGGTCACTTCAGCAATCTGCTTTTCTGCTGGAATGCACTCTACCTTTTTCCAACTCTCTTTCTCTCTTCTCATGTGTGTGATGCCTCTCTTATCTTGTCCTATTTATGCTTTTTAGATAAGATAACTAATCTCCTCAGTCGTAGCTGCCACCTTCTCAATCATGAGATGTATGGTTAAAATTAAATACTTATTTAAGTCACTAATGTTTTATAACTTCTAGAACATTTCATAGGTTCTTAAGAGTAGTCAACCGCAAAACTTTAGACTTTCACTTTTCTTTTATTTTTCAAGTGAAATCAGAAGACGGAATTATTTCTCACTTTTCTTTAGTGGTTACTAAAGAAATGTCTTGAACCACTTCCTGCACATTCACACTAAACATGTGCAAGAAGTTCCTCTTCGAGCTACATTTCTCAATATAAATAATATGGGAGGTTACCACCTATTTTAATTTTTGCCTTCATTAAAGTTATTATACTTGTTTTGTGCAATGTCCATTGTAGCACTCTAGCCATAATTTCCATGCATAACTCTGCACCATCCAATACAGACATGACTGGGATATTTAAATAAAATTTTATTTTGTGAGCACACTCAAAATTTTTCTAACTTGCATTTATTCTCTATCCCAAAATAAGTCACTTGCTTCCAGACGAGTCTTTCTTATACACGACTGTCAGTTTAGAGTTAATGGGGATATGATAATTGGCCAAATAACTAAAGTTCTTTATGCATCTATCTCTCTGTGTTATCAAGCAACAACTGGTAGACTTTGTAAAAGCATCTCTATATAATCACAAAGTTGTATGTGATCTCTTGTCTAATGTACTTATCCAATTTTTAAAAACTTATAGATGTTTTTTGTTGCATAGCTGTGGCCGATTGAAGTGAATTGGAAATTCATGAAACCTATTGCACGAGAGATGAAAACAGTAGGCAAGGTACGGAAACATTTTTCATTGATTTTATGTCTTTAACATCTCTTTTGTATATTTATTATTAAGCAACTTAGTTCATAGATTAGCCTTTTCATATAGACTGCATGTTCTGTTTTGTTATCAAAATATTTCTTTGCTATTTTGTTGAACAATTGCTTCCATTTTGCAGATTTTTATGTCCTTTCCATTGCCACTTCTATTTGTAATATGCCACACATCGAATTATTCTGCAAGACTTTGTTTCTCACCATAGTAATAGTCTAAGACGTGCATACTTAATTCTGGATATTGGAATTTCATCTCAAAATGTTTTGGACCAACTGCTTAAAGTGCTTATAGATGTTGTATTTGGATTAATATTGTGTTCTTATGAGATACTAGGGGACATTACAGTTTCATGAAAAACTTGTAGTTTAGATCACTTATGTTAAATTGTAAGATAGATCTCGATGCCCAAGCTCTAGTAGTATTAACTCTTCTTATCTTTAAAGAATGGCAAGCATCGTTGCTTTGTAAAAGGCAACTGTCACACTCTTCTGCAATTTTTTCTACTTTTCAGTTAAATTTTTTACTTACTGTATTGATATACACAGAAAATGTTATACTATATATAATCGTACATATTGTTATAATTTATGTTATATTAAAGAATCAAATCATTCCAGTGTCCACCATTCGTCAATTGACATTGATGGTTCACCATGGAACATTCACATTCTTTCCCTTTAGCGAAAAAATCTGAAACTTTACACTTCATAAAATTCAGGTGTGAGTGCAAGAGAGGAATGTCAATATTGATGAAGATGATGAATTTTTCAACCAATTATAATCAGATCTGCACTTGAAGAATTAATTCTACAGCTACTACTGAGGATTAGGAACAATGTTGCATGAATCAGGGATGAAGTGGGGACGTTTTTTGGAAGCGAAGCATTGAAAGCGTCATTTTCCAAAAATCTAGGAAGCGAAGCATTTCAGAAGCGTCTACTATATATATATATATATATGTTTTATATTTTTTTTGCATTTATATTAAAAAAACATCCAAAATACCAAATTAGTGGTAGAAGATATGAAAACATGCATATTTGTATATAAATCAAGATAGATATGGCATTCATTGTACATTAATGATTAATTATTTGAGCATCAACCATCTAGAATCTAGATTCTTCTGCTCTTGTCCAGCCTTTGCCTCTAGCTTGATTGTCTAGGGATATTGGTCAACATTGCCCAATTTTGATCCCAAGCCTTAAAATATGGTAGAGAAAGCTTAACATGTTTGATCAATGATTTTGACTTGATTGAAAGGTAATTTTTTGCCAAGGCCATGACAAAGGAGTTCAACAATTGACACCACCGACACTAGGGTACATATAGGGGTTGGTGCTCTTGATTAAATGCCAATCACATACCTGCATACATGATATAATCTATTGAAATTCCACAATCTCATTGATCCTGAATTTTTGAAAACTGTTAAGTCTGTTGAATTTTGAGTAGGATAAGAAATTCTATTTTCTCCATACGAAGTCCGATGAGGCTGGAACCACCCTCAAACATCTTGAGTCATTTCATGGTAATGTTAAAAATTTAAGTAAAAGGATGAACATTCTCTTTTATCTTTCATTTTCATCCATTACTTTAAGAATTTAACATTACCATGAGGGAACACCTACGAACTTCGAAGCATCTAAGGAGCATCAAGGGAGCACCTTGGGAGTGTCTGGGAAGCCCCACCCAACTTAAGTAAAAAAAAGGAAAAAATGAAATTGGGCCCCCGTGGAACCGCTTGTCTCCCTCTAGATCCGTGGATCGGGAATCCGGAACCGTGGATCAGGTCTGCGCGGTTCTGAATTTCCAGGAATCGCCTCAAAATGGCAAAACCACATATCTGATTTTTGGATCCGCGGTTCCACCGGAGGATCGACCAGAATCTGTACGGGACGCGGTTCTGGCCTAGGATCCTTGGAGGGGAAGGGGGGAGGGAGGATCGTGCAACAATGATTAGGAAACACCTATTAAAACCACAGATCTGCTTAAACAAAGCACTGCAAGAAGACTTGAGTGTGTAGGCACTGCATATCACAAGATCAGATAGAACACATGAAAATTAATGATTAGATCTTCATAAGTTGCAATCTGGAAATTCAAGATGACGTACTAGAAATGTGTAGCAGCAAACATATTTCTTGCTATTACCCATGGAAAAGAAAATTACACAGATTGGTATTACTTTACCAATCTCCTTCAATTTCTTGCATAATTCCTCTACTAACACTGAATGAACTGTCAGCCACTGTCTGAATCTCTAAGACATGTTCTGAATGGCCTGCTTTATCTATTCTTTATAGAATAGGAGAGAGAGATCTAGAGTTACAATGCATGTAGACATAGTAAGTAGCACCTAGGCTGACTATGTCAAACCTTAACCCTAATCTTGCCTCTAATAGAGCACCTGACAATGCATGCATGAAAGCAAGCCCCACAGTCCTAGCGAATTGCCCCTTGTTCTAAATCCAGAAAAACCTCTAACTCATCTACTTTCCTAATTAAGAATTGGTAGTTAATTAAAGATAGAAAAACATCTTTCTAATTCTGGAATTCACGTTGGAAACTGTCCAAGATTGGTGCATGCATGCCAGAGTCATGCATGTGCCTTTTACCACTGTCTACTTATGTTGCATGCCCTCTATGACACACCTTTTGCATCCTGGATTCATGCATGTTCCTTTTACAACTGTCTAGTATCTACTTATGTTGCATGCCCTCCCAGACACAACTTTCACTGGGCCTTCACTCTGCTGTCCTCTCAAGCACACAAAAGAATTGAGGCAAGGAATCTGAGCTCTGGGCTGCATGTATTTTGCAATGAGTCTGCTGCTGCAGAATCTGCTCATCATGCTCCACCATACATGAGACTTTCTCTCGCTGCAACTGTGTCCTCTTCTCGAGCCAAACAATCTTTTTTCACACTAGTGTGCAATTTCTCCATCCAAGCAATGGGTGAAGCAATTGCTGCTCAACATGCTGCAGTGGAATGGTGAACAACCTGTAGTAACCAGGTAAACTAACACTCCTGCTATGTGAAGAAGGTGTTCTCCACCATACAGAGATACTCTCTCAATGTGTCAAACTTTCTCTTTGCTAGGAGCTTCAAAGGAATTTTGATCATTTATGAATTTGTGTAACGAACAATGTTCGTACTCAGCAGAATATTCAGAATATCTAGAATATGGTAATATCCATAATACAACAAGTAATATATTTATATAAGAATGTTGAATGCACAATTGATATGATATGTTGTGATTACAAACGAGGGACCTGCTTATACACTAGGCAAGGTGCCCCTTCATGAATAGTCATGTCCTTTAGGATGTTGAAAAGTGTAACTAGGTCGGTCTTCATTTTGACTATGTAATTATGTATTTTATAAAGAAGAAGACAAAGATAATAAGATATATATTTGTTGCACTTGCTTCATGGGTTTCATGAGCAAGATCTTATCTTAGGTTAATGAACTTCTGCTTGATGTTCATTTAGGGTTTGTCTTCTGTTTAATAAGCATAATTAGAGTCATGCATATTGAAGACCTTGTCAATAACCTTGTTGAAGAATGGCGTGTAATAGCCCTCACCATTGCTGGAAGTCAACCCTTTTTATGTGCTACAAGTCGTCCATCAAGCTGCTGGATGAGTCGGCCTTAAAACTATGGTTATGGTCGGCTTCAAGACAATATATCTGTCTCTATATATATATATACCTATATCCTGCGGTACATCAACAACATTCGATGGTCTCTGAAATAAATGAAGTACGCTCTCAATGTAAGACAATGCAAATCATATCGGTGAATAACAGCGGACTGTACCTGTAAGGCATTGCGGATTACATCAATAAACAAGTTCGGATACATATGATTTGTATGCGGATAAATCAGGAACAGGATATGCGGATGTGTTTGGAAGGATATGCGCCTACAGCAGAACAGAAAATGTCACGGTAAAGTCTGAAGTGTTTCGGTCAACATATATAAAGGATAGCAGACATCACAAGCATAATCTGCGGTCACCACAGCAGAGTCAACACTACAGCAGAGGCAGCGTAAACATATATAGATACAGGGACAGCAAGGGAATTTCGGATATCTCAAAGGAGACAACGTATACATATATATTGCGGACACTACAACAAAGGCTACGTAAATATATATACACGACGATAGTATTCTGAAGACAAATAAATAGATAGTGATCATAAGAAGAAGCAGAAGTAATAGTGAGAAAGGTAAATCTTAGATTTACCTTCTCACTGTCCAAGCAAATCAAATAGACGCATACACAAGGTGAAGTTCAAGGTTCAGGAAGAAAGTCTAAGTCTGGGTCATGATACTTGTCATTAGAAGATCGATAAGAAGAATTCTTAATCTTTGTGTCTTGTGTTTTGATAATTGACTTGATGAAAGATTAACTTAACCTAAGAGAAGAAGACATAAGTACATTCACAATTAACTATCAAGAAGAGAATTTGTATTAACCTTAAGCCCCCAACTTCTCAACATAGGACATGTTTCTTCAATATGCTAATATGTTAATTATTACTTATATATTATGTTCATAACATTTCCTTCCCCTTTAGAAAAGGTGTGTTCTCAAAGCTTATTGATGGCAATGCTTGATATCTTTTTGTCTCGGAATGTTTTCTCATTTTTCTCATTCTCAAAATTGACATCTTTGACAATACATATGGACTTCTAAGTGTGGTACCGAATTGTCGTACTGTGAAATGATCTAACCATCCCAAATTAATATTTTGTGGGATCTTGCGATTACTGGAATCTTGGGATGAATTGTTATCCTAAGACTGGATTGGTGACATCAATATTCTTGGGAACATAAGTCACTTTTTTATGGTCTGAGTGATAAGGATATGCAGATTGGTTGAGATGGCTGCTTTTATGATTTGGGTGTTGATAAGGAGTTCTTGTGATCTGATTTCCCCTTAACCTGTTTGTAGTGATATCTTGATTTACTTGAGGTATCTGATTTTCTTCAAGTACGGAAGTCGTTTGGTTAATTGCTGGATCTTCCCTTGAAATTTTTGTCGTTTGAAGTTTGAACTACAACCTCTATGTATGTCTTCACTTCAATTGAATTGGGATCGTTCTGAATCGTGATATTATTTGGATTAGTGTTTCTTCCTCTTTCTTTAACTTCAATTTGCACATCTGAATATTTTGATATTTCCTTCATTTTTGATAAATTGTTGTACTTTGTTTTCCAATGACTTTTTGTCCTTCTTAAGCTTCTTAATTTGCGTAACTAATTTTTTACTGTAGTCCTTAAAGTGAGATATTTCTTCATTTTTATCTGCAATAGTTTTGTCAATATTTTTTTGCATATTTTGCATTGATTTTTTATTTTCTTTGAAAAATTACTTTTGAGATATCTTTTATGTCTTCTAGTGTTGTCAAATTTGGCTTCAATGTAATATCTTGTAGTGTTATATTTTTCTTCTTATTAGGAAAATGTCAAAAACTTCTTCTTTGTATTTAAGATGAAGGACCCTAGTGATTCCATCCATGGTGAAACATGTCTTTTCAATATGCTATTTATTTATTAACTGTTACATATTATGTTCATAACAATTTGATGGAACATATCGCTGGTCCTTTTGTACTTTGAAATCTCTTTGGTAGAAGGAAAACTTAAACAACTTGTTTGGGGGTGCTTCAATGATTTGGAGTGCATGATATCATGCCTACCCTTGGTTGTACCTTAGTGGACACATTGGAGATAGCTTACCCATTGGAGACCTATGTGGCATGGTGACATTCTTCATCAGGCCCAGATGGAGGGCTTGCTTGCTTGCTTGGGAGGATCTCTACTTTGGATGAGTGTTGGAGCATTTAGGAGGAGGATATTGAGCCCTACATAACATGGGATCACTTGCTTTCTTACATGAAGGCTTGTGCTTGACTTGAGGACACTTGGGTTGAGTAGTGTTCATATACGTGTGGTGGACCTAGAGGAGTGCATAATTGATGAGGTAGTGATGGGGCATTGGATCCTTTGGAGGAGAGCACTTGGTCCTTATCTTATGGAGTGCTCACCTTGGGACCCTTGCTTGATGGACATACTTACCTTGGAGCTTAACACGCGCCACCTTGGAGTTGAAGTGCTTCACATGTTGGCATATCTTGTGATTTGTAATGTCCTCTATGAATTGCGAATGAATAAAGAACGAAATAGCCTATCGATCCCCGTAGGCTACAATCCTCAATAAAGGGGAAAACCCCAAAATTTCCAATTATGGGTGAGTTTTGGGGCAGCTGTGCAAAGAAACCCAAAATTGGGGTTTGGAGTATTAAGAAGAAGAGACCCTTCTAAGAAATCTATAAATATAAGAGCGTTAAATTCATTTTGGATCATCAAGTGTGGATCAATTCATTTGTTTCTTGGGCATTAGCTATGAGGGTTTTAATTTCCTATCAATTTCGGTGGTGAAAGATTTGACCCTAAGTGATAATTTATTTCTTCTTTCTTATCTATGTTCTGGCACAACAAGGAGCAATCTTTTTGAGTTAAAATGAGTCCCTGGATTGGAGACGTAAGGCAGTGAAAGGAAGATCAAATTCTATTGTAGAATACCCCGAATTTCTGGACAGACGAATATTCTATGGTTTGGAAATACAATTTTGTGGCAGATACTCGAACTTTGAAGCTAGAAGGGACCCTCGAATTGGCCTAGGGTAATTCCTGGGCAATCTCGTCATGTCTGTGGAGTAGTTACCTTTGTACAACCTTGTGAATTGATCTGGAGCATAGACGAACTGACACTGAAGCAGAGTCCAGACACATTCTTGTAGCCGGCTGGAAAAAGTCGGGTACACGCCTGGCTACGCAAGGGTTTGGCAATTGGCAGATGATTAATTTTGGGGCAACTCAAGGTGTTGACATCGAGTAAAGACAAATTCAGATCGAAAGCGTTGACCTCGAAGCCAAAAGTCCTAAAGTAGTACCCGCTGTAACCATTTCGTAGATTCCTGAAGTCGCACAACCCATTCACAGTGGTAGTTGGGGACAAATCTTGTAGCAAGGTCCTGCGGCCAACATTTACGGAGCAAAGGGATGAATCTTGTACTAAGATAAACTACTCCAGACCTTAGGAAACTCATAAATTCGCTAAAAAGTCCAAGTTTCATTTAGGGTTTAGTAGATTAGTAGAAGTTAAATCTTTGGTTAGGGTTTTGCTGATTATTACAGATTGTTGAATATGATCCGAATATGGATCATATTACCCTATCGTTGATAGGCTTGTGAACAAATACATTGTGCTGCCGATGTTTATTACTATGAATTTCATTGCCCTATTCAGTTTGAAGTAGTAAGAACTATTTATTGAAAGAATGCTTCTTTGTATGGGTTATGTACTGTAATAAGAATTTTTGAAACCCTACAAAACGCTTTGCAAAATAAAAAAATTGCCTTATCCTCAAAAGGAGTCGCCGATCGTTATTTCCTCAATTTACAAATAATTAAGCCGTAGTAAATCAAGAAGCTATTGAACCAAATGGATTGCTACATTGTTACTTTCGGGAATATGCAACGCTAGAAGAAAACATGCGAGCAACCATGACCTTTAATGAATACAAAAATTTCATATTCCAAAATAGACCCATGGGACAACCTAATTCTGATCTAATACGCAAGGTGAGTAAACTTTCCCTTCCCTCATTTGATGGATCATGTAAATGTTCATCAAGAGCTTGGGTGCAAAAATTGGACACCTATTTTAGGCTCAACCTTATGGCGGAAGCAAACACGATCCAATTTGCCACATTACATCTATCAGGGGAAGCACATGAGTGGTGGTATCATGGTTTGGTAACTTTGGGGCATACCAACATCACTTCTTATGAAGATTTTACACAAAGGCTGATAGAAAGATTTGATTTAAAGAAACCAAACATCCACTTAAGAAAATTGACACTTCTCAAGCAAACGAGATTGCATGAAGAGCTATTTGCAGAATTTGACTGAACTATAGTCATGGTTACAGATATATTTAAACACCAATTGGTCATGCTTTTCACAGAGGCATTAGCCGAACCCCTACAAGGTTGGGTTAAGGCATTCAACCCCGCCACCCTTTAGGAGGCTATCAAAAAGACTCAGGATATGGGAAATGAAGCCACTAAGTCTAAGGTTCTATCCAAGCCTTTCATATCCCCAAAAGATAAGGAGAAGAAGCCCTTTCAACTTAATTGGCCCAAAAAAGACAGGCTCGATGAGGAAACACGAAGTTGACTCAGGCGGAAGAAGCTATGCTTCAATTACAAGGAGCCATGGGAACCAAGACTTCACTACTTAGGTATGTTGAGAATTCAGAAGGGCAATGTTTAATTCTAATTCTCACCTTAATAATTGCCTGTGTTATTCTTTAGATTCTTTATCTTTGATTATCGATATACCTCAAACAACTATTAAATCAGAAAGAACAGAGACAAAATACAGGCTGTATGCCAGGGCCAAAACCCCTCCTCTTGAGGGGAAAAACCCGCAAATCTCTTATGGATAATTCAATTGACGAAGGCCAAGACCCCTAGTAATGAACGCTGAGATTTCCTCCAAAATCACTTGTAATTAATTCTTGCTCTCCTCAAAGAAACTCAGTCTCTGATTGGCCTTCAACAAATGATATAGATATGCTTTCCCTTATACAATTTCCTTAACACAGAACAACATCCCTTACACAATTTCCTTAACGCAGAACAACATCCCTTACACAATTTCCTTAACGCAGAACAACATCCCTTACACAATTTCCTTAACGCAGAACAACACCGAAATGAAGCTCATCTGAAGCAGACTTCGCAATTCTGGAATATACAAAATTCTAGACTTCTGTGTTTTCCGATCTTATGAATTTCCGATACGTCTGCAATTCTATGGTTGCTTGTCTGTGACAGATTCAAGAATGATAACTCGATCTTTCCTTCTCCAATGATGTAATGTTGTATTTGATCTCATTTATGTCTCGATCTGTGATCCATATGGGTCGAAATCGAATGTCCCTTTGCAGCTTACGTTGAGCCTATATATATAGTGCTTTTTCTTCACATTTAAGTTGACAAGGTATGTACAGCAGCAAACTTCCATCATATTGATTAAGGCCGACATCAAGTAACATAATTACATGGTTTTGGAGCTAATCTTCTACACTTTTTTGACAAGAGTATCATACCTTCATATCCATGACTTCTTAATTAATTTTATGACCTAATGACACATCTTAAAGACATCAAGAACATGTCTTATGACCTATAAAAACTTCTTGCTTATGAAAACCATAAAGCAAGCAAATATATATTTTTCTTTTTGTCATTTACATAAAAACATAATTATAAGTCATTATGAAGACCTAACCTAGTTACACTTTTCAACACTCCCTCTTAACTAGGGAGGTATTCATAATGGTACTTGGTCGTTCTCAATCTGAATAGATCTCATAAGAAGAGTCAGATTTGTAACCCATCTGTTATAGCATCATATCGACCAATATTGACATAGTGGAAGGCCTTGACTAACAGCCACATCTCTCAAAGAGACAATGGGCTACAATGCTGGCGAGACCAATGACTTATAGACACCATCGTCATTGTCTCTCCAAGGTACATACTCCACCCGGGTGTTCACCGAGTATGACCTCATTGGACTATTATTATCTTGGGTAGCTAATCCTCAAAGAATATTGGATGCCAGATGTTTACCAAAACCCCCATCCTTTCTTCCAGTGAAGACAAGAATGAGTGTCTATCTCTCCCTCTCACATTGGGAGGACATATCCACCAAACCAAGCTTGTCTCTTAAGTACTCAAGGTTCTTGTTTGGAAGTGATTTTGTCAATATGTCAGCTACCTGCTCATTAAGTTGTAGCACTCCATTTTGTACTAACTCACGTGCATAGTGATATTTGTTGTTAATGTGCTTTGTCTTTCCATGAAACACTGAATCTGTAGACAAGCGTATACAACTGTTGTTATCACATAGTATCACAGTAGGGTCCATAGGTCTTTCAAATAAGTCAGATAACAACTTCCTCAACTAGACCGCTTCTTTGCTTACTTCATAGGCTGCAACATATTCAACCTCAACACTACTCAAGGCAACAATGTCATGCTTTCTGCTCATCCATGAGATCATAGAAGATCCCAAACTAAAACATCCACGAGTAGTGCTTCTTCCATCTTGTTCACTGCCTCCCCAGTCGGAATCAGTATATCCACTTAATTGGACATCATTCCTTCTTTCATATTTTAGACAGTAGTGGATGGTCCCTTGAAGATATCTCAAAATATGTTTTGCTGTTATCCAATGATCTTGCCTTGGTTCCGCTTGGAATTGACTGAGAACATTTACTGCAAAGCATATGTCTGGTCGTGTATTCACCAAGTACATCAATGAGCCAATCAATCGTCTATATTTGGAAGGGTCTACCGGACATGATTCAGAACTCCTCAGACTTTTCAAGTTTGTGATCGTCAGAGTGGACATAGGTTTGCAATCCAACATGTCAAACCTCTTCAGCACTTTGATTATGTACTTCCCTTGACCTAAATAAATTTCATTAGGTCCTTGCCATACTTCTAGTCCCAAATAGTAATGCATCAGTCCAAGATCTTTCATATCAAATTCTGCTGCTAGGTGCTTCTTGCTTTCTTTAATACGACCTTCTACACCAGTAAGGAGAAGATCATCTACATAGAGAAGAATCATTACTGGTTCACCCTTTACTACCTTGACATACAGGTTAGGGTCAACAAAACATTTCTTGAATCCTAGCCTTTGAAGATATGCATCTATCCTAGCATACCATGCCCTTAGAGCTTGTTTGAGACCATATAGTGCTTTCTTTAATCTGCATACATATGTCTTCTTATCCTTGACTTCGAAACCCAAGGGTTGTTCTATGTAGATTTCTTCATCTATAGTGCCATTAAGAAACACAGTCTCGACATCCATTTGATGGATGTCCCATTTCTTTGATGCAGCCAAAGAAACCAAAGATCGAATTGTGGTGTATCTTGCCGTAGGAGCAAAATTATCTTCATAATCAATGCCTTCAAGTTGAGAGAAACCTCTGGCTACAAATCTTTCTTTATATTTATCTATACTTCCATAAATAGCATGTTTGATCTTATAGATCCACTTGGAAGTAACCGCAGATTTGTCCTTGGGCCTAGGTACGATCTCCGATACTCCATTCTTCATGATAGGTTGATATTCTTCATTCATGGCATTCTTCCATTCAGAGTTTTGAACAACCTCTTCGAATGTAATTGGTTTTGCTTCTATTAGTTTTGTCATGTATGCAACGTACCCAGAATATCTTTGGGTCTCTTACTTTCTCTAAATGTTCCTTTCGCTGCTTCATGACCTTCAACATCAAGCAATGTGGATTTCAACCAATTAGGTTTTTTTCTTGTTTCAGGAATGATCATTGGTTGAACAAGATTGCTAGGACCTTCTTCTCCATGGTTGTTTTCTTCTTGTATTTCATTATCCTCAAGAGTAGGAAATTCTTCATCTTCAGAGTCTATGGGAAGATCTCTTGATCTTTTAAAAGCTATACTTTCATCAAATAAGACATCACGGCTAACTTCTATGCGATGACCATCCTTCATGTAGATCCTATATGCTTTTGATGAATTGCTATATCCAACAAAAATTCCCTTTATTTCAAAGGGATCCAATTTCTTTCTTTTGTCCTTTGGTATATGGATATATACAGGACAACCAAAAATTTGAAGATGGTCGACGGATGGCTTCTTTCCAGTAAATACTTCTTCTAGAGTTTTATCAACAAGAGATCTGTGAGGACATCTATTTTGAATATATACTGCTGTTTTAGTTGCTTCACCCCACAAGAATTTGGTAGATCTTGATCATGAATCATTGCTTTTATACTTTCTTCAATGGATCTATTCTTTCTTTTTGCAACTCCATGTTATTCGGGATTGTATGGAACTATAAGCTCCCTCTTAATCCCCAACTCCTTTCAAAATGCAATTAGCTCTTTGGATGTATATTCACCACCATTATCAGATCTTAATATTTTGATCTTTCTTTCTGTAAGATTTTCGACTTCAGCTTTGAATTCTTGAAATTTTGTAAAAACTTCATCCTTGGATTTTAGCAGATAAATCCAGGTCTTTCGTGAGTGATCATCTATAAAAGTGACATAATATAGATGACCTCCAAGAGATTTATGATCCATAGGATCACACACATCAGAGTGAATTAGATCAAGAATGTCTTTTGATCGTGAAGCACTGCGTCCAAATGGTCTTTTGACATTTTTACCTAATGCACATCCTTTGCAGATGCCTTCATGATCTTCTTTGAGATTTGGAATTCCTTCTACAATGGAACTTAGGGAGGGAAGGATTTTGAAGTGTAGATGTCCAAATCTTCGATGCCATAGTTCAGATGGACTGACTTCGATGTGAACTAGGGCTTGGGCTAAGGGGGATGTCAATTTGTAAAGTCTTCCTTCTCGAATGCCAATAGTTTTGGCTTGGTTTATATTTGAGTCTTTTCCCCAAACAACAACTTTTCCATCAATGAAACTACTCTATCTCCCTTGTCTTGTAAGCTTGAAATTGAAAATAAGTTCTTTTGCAAACTTGGAACAAATAAAACATTGTTGATGTAAATGTTGCTTCCATCTTCAAGTTTTATTGATGTAGATCCAATGCCTTTTATGGGGTAACTGTTGTTATCTCCAAGTTCCACAAAATAGGTGGATTTTCCTTTTGATAAGGTCTTCAATTGATTTGAATTTCCGGTCATGTGCCTTGAGGCACCACTATCAATTACCCAAGCATCTTCGTCTTGAAAAGTTCCAGATAGAGGAGAAAAGACCTTCATCCTTTTCTATGGAGGAGATCATCTTAGAAGAAAATAGGAAACTCCAAATCTTCTTGAACCTTTCCTTTAATTGACTTGCAATCTTTTTGATGATCTTTATGACGCCCTTGACTAACCTTAGCTCTAATTCCATGTTGAGAATTCACAAAGGCAATGTTTAATTCTAATTATTTTCTTAATAACTACTTGTGTTATTCTTTAGCTTCTTTATCTTTGATTATCGATATACATCAAACAACTATTAAATCAAAAAGAACAAAGACACAAAATATAGGCTGTATGCCAGGGCCGAAACCCTTCCTCTTGAGGGGGAAAACTCGAAAATCTCTTCTTGTGGATAATTCAATTGATGAAGACCAAGACCCCTAATAATGAACGCTGAGATTTCTTCCAAAACCACTTGTAATTAATTCTTGATCTCCTCAGAGAAACTCAGCCTCTGATCGGCCTTCAACAAATGATATAGATATGCTTTCCCTTATACAATTTTTTTAATGTAGAACAACATCCCTTACACAATTTCCTTAACGCAGAACAACATCCCTTACACAATTTCCTTAACACAGAACAACACTGAAATGAATCTCATCTGAAGCATACTTCACAATTCTGGAATATACGAAATTCTAGACTTCTGTGATTTCCGACCTTATGAATTTCCGATACCTCCGCAATTCTGTGATTGCTTTTCTGTGACAAATCTGAGAATGATAACCTGATCTTTCCTTCTCCAATGATGTAACGCTGTATTTGATCTCATAGATGTCTTGATCTGTGTTCCATATGGGTCGAAATCGAATGTCCCTTTGCAACTTACGTTGAACCTGTATATATAGTGCTTGTTCTTCACATTTACGCCGACAAGGTATGTACAACAACCGACTTCCATCATATTGATTAAGGCCGCCATCAAGTAACATAATTACATGGTTTTGGAGCGTAATCTTCTACATGTTTTTGACAAGAGTATCATACCTTCATATCCATGACTTCTTAATTAATTTTATGACCTAGTGACACATCCTAAAGACATCAAGAAGATGTCTTATGACCTATAAAAAGTTCTTGCTTATGAAACCCATAAAGTAAGCAAATATATTTTATTCTTTTTGTCATTTACATAAAAACATAATTATAAGTCATTATGAAGTCCTAACCTAGTTACACTTTTCAACAAGGTAAGGGAAAAATTTACTACATCGAAGTAGTCTTTGATGATGAGGAGGAAGGAGAGGAGCCCACTTCGAATGTTGAAGAAGAACCACCACAAAAGGAAGTAAAAGAAGAAGAAAATCCTAGCAACCCCAAGGAGGAACCACCACAAGAGGAAGTGAAAGGAGAAGAAAGGACCAACGGAGAGAAGACACAGCCACAGGTTAAGATTGCCACCCTTGTAGGCACACCCAAGTATTACACCTTCAGGATTAGGGGAGTTGTCAAAGGACAATGCATCACAACACTAATTGATGGAGGAGCCACAGATAATTTCATTGATGCAACACTAGTAGCCAAAAGGGAACTTCCCACTCAAGATTTCAAGGGTCTGGATGTGATAGTTGTGGATGGGTACAACTTGGATTGCTTACAAATGATTCCAGGTTTGAGCGTAACTTTAGGTAACTATACTTTTACTAGTGAATTCTATGTAATAGACCTTGCATACCTCAATATGGTATTGGGGGTTCAATGGTTGTATTTGTTGGGCAAGCACACGATGGACTACCAAGCACTGTAAATAGAATTTAAAGCACCAAATGTCAATAAGATAGTGTTGAGAGGCATGACTAATGGCAGCCCTGCTTGTTTCAGCCTGAAGGATGGAAGCCCTATTTTGGCATGGAGATGTAGCATACGCAACAAAATGCAAGATTATGAGCCAAAAGACCTCGAACAACGACAAAACGCAATACAGGGAAAATATTCAACAAGTGTTGGACAAGCATGCTCAAGTGTTTGATGACATTCTCCACCCCTTAAAAGAGGGTTTGAGCATAATATAGATTTGGAAGAAGGGGCTAAGCCCGTAATTACCATACCATATCAATATCCAAAGAAATTCAAAGACGAGATAGAGAAGACCATCCAAGAATTATTAGCAATGGGCCATATCAGACCTAGCTCGAGTTTGTTCGCCTCATCCGTGGTTTTGGTGAAGAAGGATGGCATGTGGAGGATGTGTATTGAATATCGAACTCTCAACAAGAAAACCATCAAAAACATGTATCCTATTCCTAGGATCGATGAATTATTGGATGAACTTCATGAAGCACTATATTTTTCAAAGATTGACTTACAATCAGGGTATCATCAAATTCGAGGTCGAGAGCAAAGACTTGCTGAAAACAACATTTTGGTGCCATTACGAACACTTTGAGTTTTTGGTCATGCCCTTTGGGCTAACCAACGCTCCCGACACCTTCCAATATTGCATGAACAACCTCTTCAACAAGCAGTTAAGGAAGTTCTTATCAGTATTTTTTGACGACCTTCTTATTTACAACAAGACATGGGATGATCACTTGGAACATTTGGATAAAATCTTGAGCATCATGCAGGAACAATCACTTTATGCAAAGGCCTCAAAGTATGAGTTTGAATTGGCACAAATTCTTTATTTGGGACACATAATCAGTGCAAAGGGAGTACAAGTTCATAAAGAGAAGATTCATGCAATATTGGACTGGCCTACACCCCAGAGGCTAACTGAGTTACCAAGATTCTTTGGGATTTGCAGCTATTACCAATGATTTGTCAAACTTTTCTCTTAGTTAAGTGCACCTTTGATGGATTTAACCAAAAAGGGAGCATTCAGGTGGACAAAAGAATCCGACAAGACATTTAACAAGCTCAAGGAAGTGATGAGCTCATGTGCAGTTTTGGCCCTCCCCGACTTTAGTCAACCCTTTGTATTAGAATGTGATGCATCAGGAGAAGGAATAGGGGTTGCACAAATGCAAAAGGGCCACCCCATTGCATTCGAAAGTCGAAAGATCCAGGATACCGAGAAACTTTACTCCATATACGATAAAGAGATGCTCGCTATCATGCACGCTTTGGCAAAATTCAAACAATATTCGGTGGAAAACAAGTTCATAGTCAGAATAGACCACAATATTTTACGTCATTTCTTGGAGCAAAAAGACCTAAACAAGCAACAACAGAAGTGGTTAAGTAAAGTACAAGCCTGTGATTTTGATATCGAGTATGAAAAGGGGAAGATGAATGTTGTGGCCAATGCACTTTCTAGGAAACCAGTAGCGTGTTCCCTCATAGAACTTACAGAAGATTGAAGGCTCATCTCTCAGCCGAATATGCCAAGAACCAATGTGCATGTGTGTTGGCCGATAGAGTCATCCAAGATGACAACTACAAAATAGTCGATGATATTATTTACTACAAAGACAGGATATACCTAGTTCCCGAATCCGCTCTCAAGCAGAAGATTTTGAAGGTTATGCGTGACATTCAATTAGCTAGACATCAGGGGTTCCTCAAAACCTACCGACAGATTAGAGAACGATTGTCATGGAAAGATCTTGTTGACCATGTACTTGTCAATAGTCCAGGAAGTAGAGTATACACCAGTGGAACACATTTTTTTGTTTCAATATCATCACTGTGATCCCAAATTTTGCTTTTGTATTGTAAAAATAATTCTAGTATGACAATTAAGCCATGTAACAACACCTAGGTAAGCCTATGATTCTTCTCAATGGGTTTCACTCTAGGGAGTTCTTTAACCTAACCAAATTATTTGTGTTTGTAAACATGGATAATTGGCAAAGTTTTTCTCCCAGATATACCCCAAAGCTAGGGTGGAGCTCATTGACGAGGTCTTACGTAAGTCCTAATGTTATCGAGTCTATGTCTTTTTCTCATACTAGATCATGTGTCTTATCACATAATTTGGTTGAGTCTTAAGAGTCTTGAGTCTATGTGTATTTCCCCTTTTAAGGGTTGAAATCGTAATATCTTGATGAAAAAGTGTTATCTAGGAATATTTTTGGTGAATGGTTCCTCATAGTTAGAACACCATTACAAAAATATTTTTTTAGATACACTTAGAGGGTGGAAAATTATTTCATTGTAATATTCCTAATTAGCAATTATGCTAATTAGGAATATTAATTTTTGTCATTTTGTTAACTATTACATTTTTGGCTAAGAGAATTTGGGTTTGGTGCCCACAATTACACTTAGGAAACTATAGGCCTCGAGACATTAGACCAAGGCAAATATTGCGGCTATAGTGGAGGATGGGGTCCCAATGAGGAGAGACTGTGGCCCACGTGTGGCAGCACAACTCATTGGTACGAGCTAGATGTAGCGCAGTATTGTGGTGGGGCCCAACAAAACGTTGGGCATGCTTAGACAAAAGGAAGCAAGATGCCCATTTTGGTAATTCATTCATCTATTTTGAATTTGTCTATTGACAAAGCACGCCTGAGTAGTGAACCAAGTTTGGAGTTCCCAACCTTTGCTTTGGTGGAATTCGAGTGCCAACCCAAGGGAGGTGTTCTACCATAGTTCGATCAGTTCAGCAGTGGATAGCTTCATCCACAACGCAGACAGTCCAGCAGCAGCGCAATGGCAACATCAACAACGCAGAAGCTATGCAGTGTCTTGAGGAGATCACTTCGGGAGCTGAGGAGTGAGAGGAGTTTTGGCAGGAGATTTGGTGGGGAGGCTTAGAGCTTCCTAACAGGGATTTTCCAGGCAATTGGGTGGCATCTAGCAGTAGAAATTCCAAGAGGACCGAATTGCCTAACAGTTCAGAGAGCCAAGCTCACGAGGGCCAATTTCCGGGGTCAAGCATTTGGCAAACACTTCGTGGGTTATTGTGGGTTTCTTGAGTAGAGTCCGAAGTTAAATTCCCAGAATTTTTTGAGCAGTGTAGCAGGTCATTTGGAGCAGCAACAATATTTCTGGACAGAGAGCAATGCAGAGTTTCAGCCACGCAATGTACATTCAGTGAGGGATTCCAACACTATTTCAAAGGGCTTCTCTAGCTTGCTTTGAACAAGCCTAGGTGCTTTCATTCAAACACCTCATCTTGTACACATTTCCTCAATTTAATAAAATGGCTCAATGCAAATTTTGTGTCTCAATGGTGTTTTAATTGCGTGAATTTGTTGCTGTTCCTTTTTATGTCTTTGTATGCCTGTTATTACTGTAATTTACCTTTGGGGATATTACAATGGTATCAGAGCTCATAGACTTGGCTCATCCTGAGGGAGCAATGTAGTCTATGACACCAGAAGACGAGCAAAATGTGACATACCAGAGGTAGAGGTACAAGAGTAGAGAAAGAGAGTTAGAAATCACTCCAGATCCTGTGACCAGTGAACCGAAGGTTAGGAAGGAAAGTATGAGGGACGCTAGAGAAGAGAAGAGGAGCAAGGAGGAGGAATTTGCTCACCTTCTATTGAAGGCAGAGGATGACCCCTTTTTAAGTGGAAATAGAGCCAAACCCTAGCCGTCTAGGCTAGGTCAGCGTCTCTAAGCTCTTTCTTTAGTTTTGTCTTTAAAACTTTGAGCTAATGACACATGCAAGTCAAATAAATAGAGCCTAGCCACAAGATCCATAAAATTCTAAAATCAAAACCCCAAAACTATTATTTACAAATGAGAAAAATAATATACAAGGGTTAGAATAATTCACAAAATATTTTACAAATTATTTACACTATTCACAATTGAAAATAAGCTCTATTTAGCAAATAAATCTTCTAGGCTCAAATAGATTTTGAAAACAAGTAATAGAAAATAATTTGTATTTTGAAGTACCAATACACATCGTGCACAATAAATCTTTAGATAAGCTCAAAGTTCAAACAAGATGCTATTACCTTGAAGTCCATGTACTTGGGTCACACCTAAGGGCTGAATATCTAAAGATCTCTACACATAAGATAGACTATTAGTTCTAGAGGGGCTCAATTCACACAAGAATTCTAGAGAACTAGAGATACTTGCTAGATTTTCTAGGTTCAATGTGCTTACTCTAACCCAATACCTAAAGCAAGATACCTATGCTAATAGATAATCCAACAACTGGCAATGGAACAATAATCGTCAGTTAAAACAACTAGAGCATAAAAGTAAATTCAAGACATACCATGAATCATCAAGTGAGATTACACCTTGAATTGAAACCCCAAAGACTTTTTATTAATGCCAAAATTCCAGCAGAGCTTAGCTCAGTACAAAATATTTTTCAACACATTTCAAGTTACAATGAGGAGCTTGAAAGTTTCCTTACATAGAAAAAATGAGAGGGAATAACCCCTCTAAGTGAAAATAATGATTAGTTGCATCGACCCATGGCCTTATCTCGGAAGAAAAAATTCGATCCCTTGATTAGCTGGCACAAATCTCCAAAAAATTTCAACCATCCTTGTTCACTATGCTGGAGGAGTCAACTTTCACTTATGGACCAAGGGGGACCTCCAAAAAATAGAATTTTCGTTACTTGTGCAAAATAATTATCTGCTTCGCCCAAAAATTTGATTTGCTGGAGGAAATAATCTTCTGGGTCCAATGAATTTCTGGACTGCATCCTGCTGCCTTGGAAATGAGGCATTTAATTTTTGAATTGAATTATTTTCCTTTGAAAATAGCCTCATATTTTTTTGATGAAATTTCCACTTGGACGGTGGAGTGTAAAAACTCTGGTAAAACTGATAAGTATATATTATTAATGATGAAAAGATGAGATAAGAGATGATTACAATGAGGGATCGCCTGGGCTTTAAATATAGCCTCAAGGTGTCCCTTGGCGAAGAGGCATGATCTTTGGATCATGCCCTTTCAGTTAATAAACCTACTATAACTATATCTAACTAATAATTAATAAAATATTCATAACATTGCCCTTCTCTTAAAGATGCTTTGTCCTCAAAGCATACGTAATGATGGACAATGTTGATGAATGTCTGGTTTTCTCAAGCGATGAGCTCTTGCGTCCCACACTTTAAAAAGATCGTGAAGTATCTTCTCGAGCTCCATCTGTTGGTGATGTGGATATTGAAAAGATCTGATATCGACAAAGCTGGATAGTGTCTTGACTTCCATTGGATGTTTGATTTTCCTATCGGAAGGCACTTTTATGGGTAGATCTTGAAATACTTTTTCATGTTTTCCAACTATCCCTTGTTCTTCTAGTGATTTTTTGTGATTCCTTTTTAAACTTAGAGGTAAGTTACCAACAATTATTGTCTGATGTAACTTCTCCTCATCATTAAATGTTTCATTCTTAACAACCATATCTGCTTCATCACCGAAGGCCTCAACAGCTTCTGGCGTTATATCAGCGGCTTCGGACGTGTTTGTCGCTTCACATGTTTCGTTCAATTCTGGGGATGGAACAGTTTTACAAACATCTGTATCTTCATGGTGATGTGGGGAATCGGTTTTTTCCTCCTGATGCTCTTCTGAGTTCCCTGAATCTGTGGCATTGTTTTGTTGAGTTTGTTCCCTGTCAGGAGATATCGGGGATTGTGTCTGACTTAACTTATCTATTTTATCATTTAGCTTATTGAAAAGTTCTTTCATTGTTTCTGTGGTCTCGTGATGATTTAGCCACAGTTGTCTTTCTATGCGATTTGTTGTATCATTGATTTTTTTTATATCGTTGGAGTGCCCTGAAACTGTACCTTCCAGATTGACTAATCTTTTTCCGAATTCTTCGGAATTGTTAGTGATTTGCTTCTCAAGATCTCCTAATTTCTTCTGGAATTCCGCCATCGACATTGACGAAGACATCGAGCGTGTATGAGGCGGGGAATATCTTTCTGCCAGTTTCTCCTCTTTCTTCTTTAAAATTAATTAATTAATATTTAATTAATTAATTTTTTTTTGAATTAATTAATTAATTAATATTTATTTAATTAATTAATTATTAATATATATATATTTTTTAAAACTATATAATTATTATATATATATAATTTTTAATTAAAAATTATATAATATATGTAATTTAATTATATAATTGTTATATATATATTTATTATATGAAAATTATAATATATATATAAATAAATTATATAATTATAATATATATATATAATTGTTAATTGAATTATATATTATATATTTTATATAATAAAAAAAAATCGTATTTGATACCCGTTCCGTTTTAACTTTGTCCTGTTTCAATATAACTTTGCAAACGATTATACCAAACGTTGCCTGTTTCTTCTGATACCACACGTGGTTTAACTTTAATCGCAGCCGTTCCGTTTTAAACGAGCCACTGTTTACGAATTTTTTTTTTAACGCAAAATTTTTTAAACGCAGTTTCCACGTCGAGTGTGATGGTTATGGAGGGGCGGCAGACTGCAGGGACGGCAGGTTTAAGAACACAACCACAGACTTTTTTTTAAAAAACGTGCTTTTTTTCTGTCTCTGTCGTAGTGGGGTCCGATTGTCTGCGGCTGTTCCAAATTAAACGTTGCGCTGGTAGAATGTGCCGTTCCGAATTTTTTTATTCTGAACTATATAATATATATTATATGACTTCGGAGATTTATAACCAATACGTTTTCCAATCGACAGGGGTATAACAGCGTTTTGACCACAGCGTTTGAATCCGAATGCTGTTTCCACGATTTTTTTTTAAAGCAATTGATTTCTTTGCCAGCGGTCACCTGTTTCACGAATTAAAAAAACGTGATTCTTGTTTTGCTGACCGAAAAAATTTGTTTATGTGCTGCGGAGTGTAATTGCTGCCGTTTAAAACTGTCGTATATTTGCTGTTTGTTTGCCCAGGTTAAAAAACGAGCCCAGATGTATATTTGCTGTCCGTTTCACCACTGTTTAATGATTTAACAAGTCAGGTTTCACAAACCGGTTATTAATATATATCGATGCTGGCAATGGAGTGTAACCGTTCGGTTTTAAACGAGTCACTGTTCACGAAATTTTTTTTTTTACGCAAATTTTCCACGCTCAGCAATTTAAAACGATGTCTCGTATATTTTGCTCCTGTTGTATGGCCACGCAGAGACTGTCCTGGGTTAATAAAACGTGGACAACACTTCTTGTCTTGGTATATCCGCCTATCTTCTTCTTCAAAACAATCTGCAACTGTTTTAAACCTTTTTGGTAATTTCAGAGGAATCCGTAACCCTAGACACAGGTATGAGATAACTGTTCCGAGGCTTAACACCACAGATCCGAGTTCACAAATTTGACAAATTTTAAACAAAAAGCTGCCACAAGCACTGATAAGAAAAATCTGCAATCTGAAATTGCAGTTCTGGAATTCTATAATTCCGGGGTGATCACACAGATCCCAAAAGAGCGATGGCTCTGATACCAATGGAGTGTAAAAACTCTGGTAAAACTGATAAGTATATATTATTAATGATGAAAAGATGAGATAAGAGATGATTACAATGAGGGATCGCCTGGGCTTTAAATATAGCCTCAAGGTGTCCCTTGGCGAAGAGGCATGATCTTTGGATCATGCCCTTTCAGTTAATAAACCTAATATAACTATATCTAACTAATAATTAATAAAATATTCATAACAGACGGAAATTAATTTTTCCTTCATTTTATTTTTTGGATAATATTTGGTTAATTTAATTTATATTTGGCAGAAATTAAAATTAAAAGGAATCAAGAGGGGATTAAATAATTTTCCACCCTCTAAGTGTATCTAAAAAACATTTTGGTAATGGTGTTCTAATTATGAGGAACCATTCACCAAAAATATTCCTAGATAACTCTTTTACATCAAGATATTACAATTTCAACACTTAGAAAGGGAAATACACAAACTCGGACTCTTAAGACTTAACCAAATTCCGCGACAAGACACATGATCTAGTATGAGAAAAATACATAGACTCGATAACACTAGGACTTACCTAAGACCTCGTCAATGAGCTCCACCCTAGCTTTGGGGTATATCTGGGCAGAGAGAAAATCTCTACCAATTATCTGTGTTTACAAACATAGATAATTTTGTGAGGTTAAAAAACTCCCTAGAGTGAGACCCTTTGAGGAGAATCATAGGCTTACCTAGGTGTTGCTACATGGCTTAATAGTCATACTAGAATCATTTTCACAATACAAAAGCAGAATTTGGGATCACAATGATGATATTGAGATAATTTTTTTTGTTCCACTAGTGTATACATTGCTTCTTGGACTGTTGACATGCACATGGTCAACAAGTCTTAAGTAAGATGTGAAGAAATATGTCAAGGAATGTGTGACATACCAACCGAATAAGGTTGAGCACACACATCCTGCAGGGCTTCTCCAACCTCTAACAATCTCAGAACAAAAGTGGGAGAGCATCTCAATGGACTTCATCACAGGGCCACCCAAAATGCAAGGAAAAGATTGTATCTATACTGTGGTGGATAGGTTGACGAAATTCACATACTTATTTGCAATCTCAGCTAACTACTCGACCAAACAAGTAGCAAAAATCTTCTTTCAAGAAGTCTTTAGGCTCCATGGGCTATCTAAAAATATAGTCAACGATTGGGACAACATGTTTATGGGTGTGCATTTTGGCCGGAACTCTTAAAGCTAGTGGGAACAGAAGTAACCCCTAGCACTACTTACCACCCTCAGACAGATGGGCAGACAAAAACCATGAATAATTGGATTGAAGGGTACTTGCATAATTATGTGACAGGCCAACAAAAAGCATGGATCATATGTTTGTACCTTGGAGAGCGTTGCTACAATACGACATACCATATATCCATGGGGATGGCACCCTTCAAAGCACTATATGGATATGATGCACCCTCCTTTATTGATAGGGTATTTGGAGATAACAAAGCACCCATTGCTAAAAACTGGATATAAGAGAGTTGAGACAAGAGAGCAAAAGATGTATGCAAACCAACATTGAATAGAATGCAGATTTGAGGTTGGAGACCTCGTTTTCTTGAGATTGCAGACCTATAGACAATCTACAGTCAAGAGAAAACGACGCAGAAAAGTTGAAGCCTAGGTTTTATGGACCTTATAAAGTTCTCCAAAGGATTGGCGAAGTGGCGTATGAATTAGAACTATCGAGAGACAACATAATGCATAATGTATTCCACGTGTCATGCCTCAAGAATGCTGTGGGGCAACATATCACCACCTCTATCAAATTGCCACCATCAGATGAAGAAGGACAACTAGAACTGATTTCAAAGATGATCATGGCTGCGCGAGAGAAGAAGGTAAGAGGGAGAGTCATTCTAGAATACCTTATCAGATGGAAGAGTCTACCAGAGGAGGAAGCGACATGGGAAGGAGAACGAATTTTGTAGCACTCGAATCTGCAATTGGTTGAGGGCAAGCAATTTCGGGTGTGGGGACTGTAATATCCTCCACGAATTGAGGATGAATGAAGGACAAAATAGCCCATCGATCCTTGTAGGCTATTGTCCTCAATAAAAGGGAAATCCCCAAAATTTACAATTCTGGGCGAGTTTTGGGCAACTGGGAAAAGAAACCCATAATTTGGGTTTGGAGTAAGATTTACTCAATCAATCAAGAATAGACCCCTCTAGGAAATCTATAAATATAAAAGGGTTAAATTCATTTTGGATCATCAAGTGTGTATCAATTCATTTGTTTCTTGAGCATTAGCTTTAAGGGTTTGAAGACCTCTTTTTCCTATCAATTTTGTTGGTGAAGGATTCCACCCTGGTTGATAATTCATTTCTTCTTTCTTATCTTTGTTCTGGCACAACAAGGAGCAACCTTTTTGAGGAGAAACCAGTCCCTAGATTGGAGGCATAAGGCAGTGAAAGGAAGATCAAATTCTCTTGTCGAATACCCCGAATATCTGGACAAATGAATCTTCTGTGGTTTGGAATTGCAACTTTGTGGCAAATACTCAAACTATGAAGCTTGAAGGGACCCCCAAATTGACCTAGGGTAATTCCTGGGCAATCCGATCATGTCTGTGGAGTAGTTACCTTGGTACAACCTTGCGAATTGATCTAGAGCATAGATGGTCTAACATTGAAGCAGACACATTCCTGTAGCTGATCATAATAAGTCGGGTACATGGCGACACGCCTGGCTACGCAAGGGTGTGGAAATTGGAGGATGACTAGTTCTAGGGAAACTCAGGCTGTTGACATCGAGTAAAGACAAATTCAGAGCGAAAGCATTGACCTCGAAGGGAGATTTCCTAAAGTCGGATCCGCTGTAACCATTTTGTAGATTCTTGATGTCGCACAACCCATTCACAATGGTAGTTGGGGATGGATCCTGTAATAGGGTCCTACGGCCAACAAATACAGAGCAGGATAGATCTTGTAGTTGAAACATAAAACTGCTTCTGACTTGAGGCAAACTCATAATTTCTTTGAAAAGTCCAGGTTTCGTTTAGGGTTTATCAGATTAGTAGAAGTTAAATCTTTGGTTAGGGTTTAGCCAATTGTTACAAATTGTTGAATATGGATCATATTACGCTATCGTTGATGAGCCTAGGAACATATACATTGCGCTGCTGAGGTTTATTACTGTGAATTTCATTACCCTTTTTAGTTTAAAGTAGTAAGCATTGTTTATTGAAAGAATGTTACTTTGTATGGGTTAACTATGTACTGTAAAAAGAATTTTTGAACCCCTACAAAACCCTATTGCCATTTTTTATCCCCATCTTGTTACATGATTATTTAGGTTGCTTGCTTGTGGACCCTCTCCATATTATTATTGTTGGCTTCCTTGAAGTAATATATATATATATATATATATATATATAAGGGGAGAATCTTTTCATTCATTCATTCAAATACCATGTATTGGAGATGTACGTCTTCACTGTGCTTTCCACTCTTGTTTAGTGTGTCAGTGATCTTGTGTTGATGCAATGAAAGTGTTAGGGTTATGGTTTCACTAAGAAGACAAGGGAAACAAGGTTTTTTTTGATACACTAGAGGAGAAAAAGGAGAACTTGTTCTTGGGGTTCTTGTAAGAGAAGACTCTTTGTAGAATTGGAAAACCTAATACCACTTCGAGTGCTTGATGTGGAGAATATAGTGCAAGACTATCCTGCATTCTCTTGTACACTTGTGTGATGCAAGCGTAGATGCCAAAGCCAACTTGTTGGTGTGTTTGCTTGCTAGTTGTGAATCTTTTGTGGACTGATCAACTTTGGTTGGGAGTGATTTCTAACTTGGAGGAATTGGTGGTGAGGTTTTTCTTATGGTTTCCTTGGCCAACGTTTGGACTTTGGAGAGCATGCCTTGTACCAACTTGTATGAAGCTATTGCTATATACTTTTAATTTCATCTTACAACTAGGATTCTCGTTCCTAGGCCTTGAATCAAATAACTATGGAGAGTGAAAAGCATTATTTCTGCTTATGAAAGCAACCTCGGAAAAGGGCATTGATAAGTTGCAAGTCTGTGATAACTTTGAGTTCACGATCAAGTGGATGAAATGGGAATTCTATTCCGTAGTGTGGATCTACAACACCTGGGTATTCATCTAAAGGATATTGCGAACCTGTAATGTCCCTTCCTAGAATAATATTCCTTAAGTTAATTTTCACAATTTTGGCAATTTTGTTGACCATGGGACCCACTATATTTTGGAATAAAACTTTGGAGAAAGGGAGGTTGAAAATATTTTTGCTAGTGGAACGTGGGGGCCACACTCACTTGAAAAACACACTTGCTTAGGAGGAAATTCGAATTTCCATGGAAGGGGATCAAAAAGCTTGATGGAGGGACCCACGTGGGAAGGCAGCTTGTTAGCATTGTGTAATTTCCTTTAGGTTGAGAAAGGATTACAAAGGTAACCACAAACCATTTTTTGGCTGTAATTTAACCCTTCTAGCCTTGGAGAGGGCTCTCTCACTAGGTTTTCTTCTCAATCAATCGACTGATTGAATGATCTTTGATTTTAGGCTAGTTATGAGGATTACAAGAGTAGGTTTGATTTACAGTTTTGTAGGCAGGTGGGAGAAGACATACTCATTTGGCATGGATGCATTCTCTGCTAATGGTTTCAAGTGAATAAGGGATAATGAGGTGATTTAGGCAGGGACAAGATAGGCTGTTTTACTGGTATTCTAACTTCATTTTGTTGTAGAGAGGGTGAGTGAAGAATTATGAAATGACATCTAGAGCATCAGGTCACAAGATGAATTCTAAGTGCCATTAAGAGGAAAAAGAAACATAAACAGTTCAACTTACATAAAATAGAGCACAATAGTGAGTTTTGAAATATTTACTCTTAAGCCAAACAGGAAGACATCTATTTAAAGCATGGAATTACAAGATACAATTGATAACTCAGAGAAGCACATTACCACCAAAGTCTGACACACGAATCCTTGTCAAATTCCTTCTGCCTTCTTCTATTCACTTGGAAAAATGACAAAGAGTACAAAATATCAACCTTGCTTCCTCACACTGACCGAAAAAACCTTTTTATTAGTTTTTTACATATTATATACATCAAAATATTTCACTCCCACCTAGCAGGGTCTAATTCCTTAAAGGAAAACCGTTCATCATCTAGATGTATTGAACTATCACCTACTTTGCAGAAAAATAGGAACTAATTACCTAATGCAAATTTTAGGTTGATATATCATCAACAAAATTGGAATATTCATAACAAATCATTAACCATATCATCCTAAGGATTAATGACACCTAACAACATGATCAGAGAACTTCTGGAACCCAAAAAATCGAATTTACAAGTCAGAATGAGGACTGGGTCAAAAACCCAACATCTGCTGCGAATCTTTTAGTTTCGCAACAACCTTCGCAACATTTCAAGTTCTGCATACTTCCGGTCTATCTCTGAAAAAACGAAACTGATGGGTCATCTTGGAATGTCCCTGTGAAGGTTATGAACCTATGAAACAACCCAAAAACTGAAAACCTGGCTTCAAACCACTTGTTGGCTGCCCGTGATTTGCAAGATTGGCAAGAACAACTTTGCAGGGAACCACACCAAATCACTTTGGAGTCCAAGGACCTAGCCTTTCTAGACTCAGAGAGGGCTCTCTCTATGCTTGTGTTTGTAAATGATATATCTTTATGGTTATTGATGCAGGGCTAGCCTGCAATAACCAGGATCTTCAATAATAACTCATATCAACATTTATCTCAGCTTTTGCCCAAATCAAAAACTCAATTACTGGCAATTTAATACCATTGTTCGGACTCAATTGTGCCTTTCACCAAACTCATAAACGCACAATACATAGAAGATTCGATAGCAATTTGAATTCAATTTCATACCTGAAACTGCGCCCTTGATCAGAAGTGGAATCCATTCCACAACACAAATTCACCTCTACGATGGCATCAACGTGTTTAACGCTTTCTTTAATGCTGTGACTTAAAAACCTTCTTACCTTTCAGGATCGATACTTCGAATTGCCAATTAAACTTATGGCACTCGCTGTAGGCATTACATCCCAACTGCGTGCCGTCTGCCGTCTTCAGGAAGTCGACATTATTAAAACCATATCGATTTTCCCTACAGAGTTTTTCCACTGATGTTTCCAGGCTGCGCCTCTCACAATGTCTCATTCACATACAAATCCAGTTAACATCGAATTCATTATTCTGCAAACACAACCAATCAACTTTCAGATGATATACAAGGCAATTACAGTTCTGTTCTTACCCATTCTGCATTTAAATAATCTGTGCTACCGGGAGGCTGCGATTTGACATTCTTGTCCAACGTTTAACTTATTTTTATGGTCTCCTTCAGGTGAACAGCAGGGAAACACCGAATTTTCCATTCTCACTTCAAACATTGGATCGTTCACGGTTCATTTTCCCAATTGATAGAGCAACCGGCCTTTCCTGCAATTAGAATCTATTACAATCGATTAATTAGACAGAGTTTAAACCAGAGCTCTGCGCCTCTTCATACAGTGATATATTTAAGTCGATTTAAATACAACGATTTCATGCAATTGCCCCAACGCTGCAATTTTGACTTTGCCGGATTGTCTTTCTTCAGCGCCTTTCAGCTCAACGACTTTGCCAGATTCGTTGACTTATGTTTCTCCTCTGCAGTTTCAACTGTCAATTCACTGCGTAATGGCTCACAGTAGAAATTTAATTACTAAAACCTGTCACTCCAGCATAGATTATTGTAATTCACTCAACAATTAACGTTAACCAAACATCTGATTCCGCTTAGTGTTTCCTTATCAAATGCAACCTGAACTCTTTTGCGCCTGTTATTAACGCTTCCAGCGTCCACCAATTCTTGAAATAGCAAATGGAATTCAAAACATTTAAATCTCATTGCGTTCAATCAAATCGATACACTGTTAAAACAATGGCACCTTCCATAAAATCAATTCACCAGTTTGCAATCTGCTATTACAAACTATTCCAGTCTGCAATTAAGTTATGTTTCATTAACGATTTTCATACAAATTAAAGTGAACAGCCATGCGTTCATCATTCTAATGACAACGTCCAAATTTTACAGAGGCGGTTAAGAACATTCAATACAGAACTCTTTGCAAAGATATACATACAATTCAAAAAGGATAGCGCTCTCTTTTAACCAGTAATTGATCAATTCCTTATACAGGAATTCTTTCTCCCTGAAATCGATCCATTGTGATGGATTTGACAATTCCACAACTTCAATTAAATTTCCACTTTGGGTTTCAACACGAATGGTTATCGATTTCCACAAATCGATGTGAGCAAGTATCGATTTCCACAATCGATGCCAGCAAGTCTCTTACCACAGATTCATCATTTCACTTCTTTATTATGGATTTCAATCATTCATAAAGACTCAGCTAAGGCGCATGATTTAACTCTTAATCACAAATTTAACACTCTCAAACCATAACCAACATTCGAAAGCTCACTTATGCAAAATTTAACCATACATAAACCAGTCCATTAAGGCGCATAACTCAAAATCACACTTTCATAAAAATTAACATACTTACAAACTGATCTTCTTGGCCAAATATTCAACGTTCTTGGCCCTTACAAATTGCCAGAGGCTTACAGCCTTGGCTGTTCAAAACCAGCTCTCTACCACACTCTCACTCTCTCCAACTATCTCAATGCATTTTTCTCTCAAAACCCCCTCCTATTTATACAATTTTTAAAATGATCTAATTAAATGCTCAATCCCCTTAATATCTCAACAAATCCTATTATATCTCAACATCCCTAAAACATAGATTCTTATCCCTAAGACTTAGAAACTAATTCCAACTTAGGCTCCATCATTAATTCTAAATAATCTAGAAACTAATTTCTCTCACATTTACAAATTCTCACAAATGATTAATTAAAATATAATTAATCACTCAAAATAATATTAAGATTTACATGAAATTTAATATTTCTTCAAAACATGAAACCCCCTAGCTTAGATAAAATATAAGGTGTTTTTCAGAGCTAATGCTCCTGCATCAGACTCCCCATGTAAGAAAATTCATGACCACCTGGTCATAAGTCTGGATAATTATTTCCTTGCTTGTCAATTGCTTTACTGCTGTTGTTATCTGCTGTTGTCCTCCAGGTTTCCATATTTTGTGTTGTAGTGCTCCACTTGCTCTGCCTTCCAAGTCTGCTACTGTCTTCCTCTTGTTGTCTCTCCTTTTCTTTCTTTCGGCTGTCTTTCTCTGGGATGTTTTTATCATTAACCTCCTTATCAACTCAATTTCTCTGTCCAGTATGTCCTCTGTCTGCTGATTGTTTCCATCTCTTGATTGTTGAATTCTCATTCTTGCTTGTTCTTCACTTGTTTTGATCGCTTCCTTTTCACCCTTACTGCTGTTTTGCACCTTTTCTGCTGCTGCTACATCGTCTTTTAGAACAATTTCTTGCCTCTGTTTTCTGCATCTGTCAACTTCTTCTTGATTATTATTTATGACAACCACTTTGTCATCCTTCTTTAGCAGTCTCTCCTTAACATCCTTCAGTAGATGTTCTTCCTCTTCTTCTTCCATTTGGCTATCCACCTGTGCCAAATATGTTCCAGCGTCTGCAACAACATCTTCAATTATAAGACAATCATTATAAAAAAAAATATAAGGCCTCTGTACCTCTTTTCCCTTTAGCAACACTTCGGTATGTTGCGTTGATTTCTCTTTGTCTGTCAGCATATCAGTGTGCTGATCCAAACTCAAAGAACTCTTGAGACTGTCAGCTAGTCTCCCCTTCTCATCATCTATTTCAATGATGTCTTCCAGCATTTGTCCATTGTAGTGAACTGATTCTTTCCCAGCCTCTTTATCATATTCTGCTTCAAAACTTTCATCTTCTGGAAGGTACTCTTTCACATCTTTGACAACTTCAAAAGACTGTCTATCTTCTTCCAAACCTGCAATCATACACAAATCGTTAGTTTTAAAATCACAAGACCTTACGGTCTTATTTGATGCTTCAGTCATCAAGTCTTCGCGCTGCTTCGAATCATTCATATGATTCAACTTCTCTAGCTCTTCATCACTTTCAAAAAGTAATGGTCCATTTTCTGGGTAACATATTGAAACTTCAACATCTTCTTCAGCATTTTGCTATAGCTCAACTCTTTCGAGCTTCTCTAGCATCTGCCTAGCATCTATAACCTGTTCAAGTTCCCTTAGTTCCTTTATCAACTGCATATTCACCTGATGATTCCTCTTCTCTTGTAGCCTCTGCCGCTTCAGCTTCTTTCTCATGACATAACCATGCTTCTGGTCTACCTCATTTCTTTGCAACATCTCCATTAACACCTCAAGCTGAACTACTATCTCAGCCTTCTCCCTCTCATATTCCTCTTTGCTTAACTGTCTCTGTATGCCAATTGCCTTGGCATCCTTCTTCTTTTGTCCTCTGCTATGGTTTATTTCAGAACCTTTGTTACGACTGTCACTAGTCATCATCCTTTCCATCTCTATGAGTCCCTCACTCACTTTACTATGAGTTGCACTAAAGCCTCTTCAGTAGCAAGTCCTGTCCTGTCGCCACTTACCTCACCAAGCTCTCCTCACTCAGTCTTTTGGCAAGCAATTGGTTCTCTATCTTCGGAACCTCCTTTGAGCACTTCTCTTTGCTCTTCCTGGGCTTCAACTCATCTGCCTGTTCACGACTGTCCTCCTTATCCAATCTCTATTGGAATTCCTCAAGGTTCTGCCACATCTATGTTTTCACTTAGAAAGTTTCACCAGCTTCCTTTATCTGTTAGCAATTCTAATCACATTGCCTTTTGGGAGTTGCAATAATACTTCAATGCAAAGACTACAATATTCTATCCAAATAAAACCATATCATCTTACCTCCAAGATCTCGTCTGATCTTGTCCTTTCATTCACCTGCACTTCAATTACCTTCAGAATCTCGTCATTCCTGCAAATCTGTTTCAGCAAATATCTATGCTTCCTCTGCACAAATTCTCAATATTCAACCACTGTCAATCAGATTTTAGAGTCTGATCCTTTCTTCCAATCTTCTGGCTTTATCTGGCAAACTTTAGCTGTCAGCCACAACAACTTCTTTCATTACTAACCCTTGATCTCCTTTGCTGAGATAGTTCATTGCTGCAACCATCAATCCTCAATCTATTTCTCAAATCAAAATTAAACAAATACAATACCTGCACGATTCTTCATACATTCAGCTGTACTTTGGTTGCTTGTTTGTCAGATTAGAATCTGATCTTCCTTTCAGTCATTCATCACACATTCAAACAAAACCTTCTGTCCTCATTCAGAAAATAAACATCTTCTATTTCAACAGAGCCAAGCTCTGATACCAAAAATGATGCAGGGCTAGCCTGCAATAACCAGGATCTTCAATAATAACTCATATCAACATTTATCTCAGCTTTTGCCCAAATCAAAAACTCAATTACTGGCAATTTAATACCATTGTTCGGACTCAATTGTGCCTTTCACCAAACTCATAAACGCACAATACATAGAAGATTCGATAGCAATTTGAATTCAATTTCATACCTGAAACTGCGCCCTTGATCAGAAGTGGACTCCATTCCACAACACAAATTCACCTCTACGATGGCATCAACGTGTTTAACGCTTTCTTTAATGCTGTGACTTAAAAACCTTCTTACCTTTCAGGATCGATACTTCGAATTGCCAATTAAACTTATGGCACTCGCTGTAGGCATTACATCCCAACTGCGTGCCGTCTGCCGTCTTCAGGAAGTTGACATTATTAAAACCATATCGATTTTCCCTACAGAGTTTTTCCACTGATGTTTCCAGGCTGCGCCTCTCACAACGTCTCATTCACATACAAATCCAGTTAACATCGAATTCATTATTCTGCAAACACAACCAATCAACTTTCAGATGATATACAAGGCAATTACAGTTCTGTTCTTACCCATTCTGCATTTAAATAATCTGTGCTACTGGGAGGCTGCGATTTGACATTCTTGTCCAACGTTCAACTTATTTTTATGGTCTCCTTCAGGTGAACAGCAGGGAAACACCGAATTTTCCATTCTCACTTCAAACGTTGGATCGTTCACGGTTCATTTTCCCAATTGATAGAGCAACCGGCCTTTCCTGCAATTAGAATCTATTACAATCGATTAATTAGACAGAGTTTAAACCAGAGCTCTGCGCCTCTTCATACAATGATATATTTAAGTCGATTTAAATACAACGATTTCATACAATTGCCCCAACGCTGCAATTTTGACTTTGCCGGATTGTCTTTCTTCAGCGCCTTTCAGCTCAACGACTTTGCCAGATTCGTTGACTTATGTTTCTCCTCTGCAGTTTCAACTGTCAATTCACTGCGTAATGGCTCACAGTAGAAATTTAATTACTAAAACCTGTCACTCCAGCATAGATTATTGTAATTCACTCAACAATTAACGATAACCAAACATCTGATTCCGCTTAGTGTTTCCTTATCAAATGCAACCTGAACTCTTTTGCGCCTGTTATTAACGCTTCCAGCGTCCACCAATTCTTGAAATAGCAAATGGAATTCAAAACATTTAAATTTCATTGCGTTCAATCAAATCGATACACTCTTAAAACAATGGCACCTTCCATAAAATCAATTCACCGGTTGCAATGCGCTGTACAGAAGCTATTCCGATGCGCAATTAAGTTATGTTATATTAACGATTTTCCTTACAACAAAATTAAAGTGAACAACCATACGTTCATCATTCTAATGACAACGTCCAAATTTCTGAGAGCGGTTAAGAACATTCAATACGAACTCTTTGCAAAGATATACATACATTCAAAAAGGATGACGCTCTCTTTTAACCGGTAATTGATCAATTCCTTATACGAGAATTCTTTCTCCTTTGAAATCGATCCATTGTGATGGTTGACAGTCTAACTTCAATTAAATTTCCACTTTGAGTTTCAGCACGAATGGTTATCGATTTCCACAAATCGATGTCGGCAAGTCTTTATTTCCACAAATAGTTGCCAGCAAGTCTATTACCACAGATTCATCACTTCACCTCTTTATTATGGATTTCAATCATTCATAAAGACTCAGCTAGGGCGCATGATTTAACTCTTAATCACAAATTTAACACTCTCAAACCATAACCAACATTCGAAAGCTCACTTATACAGAATTTAACCATACATAAACCAGTCCATTAAGGCGCATAACTCAAAATCACACTTTCATAAAAAATTAACATACTTACAAACTGACCTTCTTGGCCAAATATTCAACGTTCTTGGCCCTTACAAATTGCCAGAGACTTACAGCCTTGGCTGTTCAAAACCAGCTCTCTACCACACTCTCACTCTCTCCAACTATCTCAATGTATTTTTCTCTCAAAACCCCCTCCTATTTATACAATTTTTAAAATGATCTAATTAAATGCTCAATCCCCTTAATATCTCAACAAATCCTATTATATCTCAACATCCCTAAAACATAGATTCTTATCCCTAAGACTTAGAAACTAATTCCAACTTAGGCTCCATCATTAATTCTAAATAATCTAGAAACTAATTTCTCTCACACTTACAAATTCTCACAAATGATTAATTAAAATATAATTAATCACTCAAAATAATATTAATATTTACATTTCTTCAAAACATGAAACCCCCTAGCTTAGATAAAATATAAGGCGTTTTTCGGAGCTAATGCTCCTGCATCAGTTATGTTTTCTGATTTTAGGCAAGTTATGAAGTTCTAGGGCTGTTTGTTTGGTTTGGTTGATTAATTGATTAAGTGATTGAGTGTTTCAGTTGAACAAATAGACTATGGGCAGCATTAATCCATTGGGCTATGGAGTCATAAAAGGATTTAATAGTTCATAAACTCTACAAGGGTTTTCATAGGGCAAGCTAACTATATCAAGTGGATCTCTTAGATTAGATGAAATATGAAATGACAGTAAGTTGTGAAATCTGTAAAACTAAAGGTCAGTCAAGAATCCTTTAATCATACTTCAACAAGAAAAGCCTTTTAGGTAACTGTTTAAGAAGAACCAAAGGACAGGGCAAACCATAAACTTCTTTGGCCAAACTCTACCAGGTAAACCTTTAAGAAAACAATCCAACAATCCTAGAATTATTTAAGCAAAGAAAACATTCAAGATAACAATGAGTGACTAAAGAGCAAGATACACCTGTCTTCTTTAATCAAACTACTAAAAGACCTTCAAAGCAACAGTTTAAGACAAACCAAAGGACAGGGCAAACCATAGACTTCTTTGGCTGGACTCTACTAATTTAACTTCAAAGAAGGCCTTAAAAATAACATTTCAAGCAAGACCAAAGGACAGGGCATACCATAGACTTATTTGGCTGGACTCTACTGAATCATTTTCAAGGCAACAACCTAGGTGGAACTAGAGATAAATTAAGAATTTTCTAATTAGACCTTTCCGAAGAAAACATTAAGATGAAAGAAAGCAGACAGAATTAAGGTGCCAAGACAACATATCTTAATCTAAATTTTCTGATCTTTTATCAAAGAAATAATGGACAAGATGGAAAACAGAAGGAAAACATTGACAAAGAAGGATAAGTTCACCATTAACATAGCTCAAGAATCCTGTGAACGTGCTTGTATTACTGATGTCCAAAACAGTTACAATACTTCAATACAATAATCTCTGCAACTCAGAGTTTGATCTAATCTAGCGTAGCAGCTCAGTCCAGCAATCAGGGATCCAACAACTTATCAACCAACACTAAAAATGAATAATACATGCAATATTTATCTGCAAAATGAGGAGGTTGCCCTAACCTAGGGTTTCAAATTTGTATTTATTACAGAGTTAATGTATTTTTGACCTTTGAGACCATGCAAGGCCCAAGGCAAAATATTTGTCACTGACTTACTGTAATAATAACTTCTAACTTGACTGCTGAGCTAACTTTAGGATATTTTTGACTTTTAAGGCTTTTCATTAACTTTACAATAACTTTTGAGCTGTTTAAAATATCTTTGACTGCTTTAATAGTTGTAGCTGCCTTTATTGAAGTAAAATAAGGCTGTAGGTGTCCAAAGTGTTTATGAGAAGTAATTGCTGTTTTGCTTTAGCATTCAGATCTGTCTTCTGTGTTAATCTGCCTTTGATTTGTCCTTTCAACCTCTGGTTTGGCTTTTAAACTTGGATTTATCTCTTGATGTTTGTCTAATTGCTTCAGTGTGCTTTTTCTCCTTTAATTCCTTTAATCTGCCCTTTGTCTTCATTTTGTCTTCTAATCCGGTTTTCAACCTTTAACCTTTGATTTGATTTTTAATCCTTTATCCTCTCACTGTCCTGTAACTGCATCTCTTTATTTGTCTTTATCTGCTGTGCATTGAAGCACCCTTCGCTGCTTTGGTGTGTTTGAATGACCACCAATGGTCATGATCCATTGGAGTTTATGCTTTTAATCCGGCGCTCCTGGTCCTCTTAATGGACAAACTTGCTGGATCGTCACCCAGGGAGTCTGTTTGAACAATTTTGGGACCTCAGAAATGCAATTTATGCATTAATACCTCGGCCACCTGCACATTAAAAACAATTGTTAATTTAAAATCCCGCGTTTGTGGATTTTCTGCATTTGTTTGGGCTTATCGGGTCTTTTTGGAGCATTTGCGGAGGCGCACATGGCTGCAGGGTTTTATCGCAAAGGCACAGGCCTTTAGAATGTTCGAACAGGGCGGTTTCGGGTTTTGGCAAGAGAGCAGCAGGCGGGTGGTAAGCAGTGTTTTAAAAATCGGACTTGAGTTTCGATTCGGCTGAGGGTCAGCTTCGACTTCGACTTCGACTCGGTATCGACTCCGTCGGTTCAGTTTCAATGACTTGTTTTTTGTAAAAAATACATTAAATATTATTTTTTTTGTAAAAAAACATAATTTTAAAGATTTTTATTCATGTTTCCAAACACAAAGCATTACAATATAGACAAAAGACAACATATGATCAAAGTATGCTCATGAATATATCCATTATATCAAAATTGTACCCAGTGCATTGTCCAATACATGATGATGAGATAGAGATCAAAACAAAAAAACATAAAAAAGGAGGTTCTAAATGGCCTCCACAACAAAACATGAATAATCACTACTGCTAGACATCTAACAAGCCAATGTCCTCTTCCTCAAACTCTGAACCAGAGGGGGAAACCGCTTGCTCCTCCTCTGAATCAACATCCTCAACTGGAACTATAGCCTTGCCCTTACCACCCTGAGATAGATGAGTTATGCGCCTCCGTTGTGGCTGACTAGAGGAAGTGCCTGCGCCTACAACTGGAGGGCTTGGGACTAGGTCTGCTACTAGTGGATCTGCATTGAGCGTAGCCTCTACCTGTGTATCATAGTCAATCCCCACACCAATATCCTCATCAGAGTCAAACTCTGGTGGACAAGTCTCCACTACCCAATCTGATGTTGGATCAATATCCTCCAACACAATGGGATCTGAATCAGGTCTTTTGTTCAGCAATTGGTTAGGTCTTAGTCAGAGGTTGTATTGGACATACACTAGATCATTTAACCGTTTTTGCTCCAAACAATTTCTCTTCTTTGTGTGAAACCTCTCAAAGACGGACCAATTGCGCTCACACCTAGAAGCACTGCAAGTTTGACTCAAAATGCGGATTGCAAACCTCTGCAATTTAGGACAATGACTACCAAATGCCTCCCACCATTGTGCTGCAAAAAATGAGTTTCAGTTAGCTCAACAATTTATATCCAACATTGAAATTGAAATTATAAACAATTATACAAAATAATAAAATATGAATTTGAAAATTGAAATTCCTTGTTTACTTGGCTCATCTGATTCCCTTGCAATCCTTGCAAGGTTCTTGCTAAAGGTACCTGTGGCTTGGCTGAACACAGTGATCTATTTGTGTATCTTCAACTGCTCACTCTCTGTGGGGATCATGCAATCAATGCAGTCAATCAATCCATCTCTAACCTTCCCATTCAAAGCTCTTGCTTCCTGAGCTTTATAATGATACCTTGGGTTCAGAAAATACCCAACTGCATGTATAGGGCGATGGAGTTGATTGTTCCATCTCTGATCAATGATTGCCCAAATGGGCCCATACTTAGCCGCTCTGTCCTTGTATGCTGCCCTTATTTGCTCCTTTGCTTGATCCATAGCCTCATAAATGAAGCCCATAGCCAATCTTTCCCCATCCACCAAGCGCAACACCTTAACGAGTGGCTCAACAAGTTTCACAACCTCTGCTGCCTTTTTCCAAATATTTCGTCATTGACTTTCCTTTTCACATCTTTGCCATCCTGTTTGCGAGCCCACTAACATTCATTCCATTCATCACTAGAAAACAACTTTTGCAAGTTTCTATGTTGGGCAAGCATAGATTGCAATGTCAAAAAATGTGTTGCAAATCTAGTGATTGTAGGCCTAATAATTTCCTTGCCCCCTGTGTTTTTCCTCATCAGATTCAGAATCAATGAGTGATTGTAAATATATTTTGTGATGCATTTGGCATGCTCTATAGTGTTCTTGATCCAGTCTATTTTGCCAATATCCTCAAGCATGAGGTCTATGCAATGTGTAGCACATGGGGTCCAAAAGATGGTTGGGTGTTTTTCCTCTAACAATTTACCAGCAAGAACATAGTTAGAGGCATTATCTGTGATGATTTGAACAACATTTGCCACCCCCACCTCTTCAACAGCCTCATCCAAAAGATGAAACAACAAATGTGCATCTTTCACCCTATCAGATGCATCAACTGATTTTAGAAACATGGTTCCCCGTGGGCAAAAGACAAGAAAGTTTATGATGGTACGGTTCCTATGATCAGTCCATCCATCTGACATGATGGTACATCTTGTATGTGCCCATGAGTTTTTGAACTCTTTCAAATAATCATCAATGGACATAATCTCTTTTTGCAAAAGAGATCCTCTTAACTCATGCATAATAGGGCCTTTGAAGCCCTTTCTAGCAGCGTATATGGCATCAAAAATAGGTTCATAATATGGTGAACGAGTAGCATTGAAGGGAATATCAACATCATACCACCATCTAGCAATGTAATCACAAGCAACATCTCTCAATTCTTTTTTCCAATGAGCATCTAAAGTGGGTTGCACTTGACCTCTACTTGGAGGACTACGACCATGTGCACTATCAGAGGGAGAAAAGGGCATGAAAAAACTTTTGATAGTACCCTTATTTCTCATTGCACCCTTACCCTTTTGAGAAATAGACTCCATAGAAGGAGGAACATAGCGAAAGGGGTTTGATGCATCAGTGCAAGGGATAGATGAAGAACCCTCATAATCAAAACTTGGGTTGGCAGCAATCATGTGTTGTAGATTTCTCTTCCTCCCAATTTTAGCCTCTATTTCTTTTTGCCTAATTTTGTCTTCCTCAAACTTCTGAAATTGCTCTTTCAACTCGTTCCTAATTTCCCCAATGTTTTGTGCTTCACATGTAGTTTGGCCTCTAAGACCAGCCAAATGTAGTTTTAGTCTATGAATGCCCCCTCCACCCCCTTTAATTTTTCTCTTACAAAATTTGCAATGCATTTGATCATCAACCATTTCAGCATATGCCCAAGCAACATTTTTCACTCTAGGGGTCATTTTGGACTGAGTTTTTGACTTGGAAAGAAAAAGTTTAAATCTGAAAATGAAAACAAAAAAAGACTATTCATTCTATGTTCATTTCTTTCACCAAAAACTACGTTTACCATTTTCAGATTTGCAAATTAAATAAAACAAGCAAAGACAGATTTTAGAAGAGAAAAAATAAATACCTCTAGCGTTTAGCCTCCTCAATGCAGCTCCAACAAACCAACTTCTCAATGCTTCTCCAAAGCTTGCCCAATAAGCTCCTCACTGCTGCTCCAAAGCTTGCCCAGAAGACTCCTTAAAGCTGCTCCAAAACCAACTCCACAACTCTTCACAAATTCCTCACAAATGCTCAAGAAAATTCAATGAGATAGATGTGAGGTATTGAGAGGGGTTGGGTAGGTTAAATAGGATGGGGAGGGGTTAGATAGACAAACCAAAATCTAACAGCAAGTTTAAATCGGGTTTGAAGTCCGTTTTTTGGGAGTTTTTGGGGCCTGCGGTCGGCTGGGAGTTGACTGGCCGAGCTAGCTCGGGCTCGGTCGAGCCGGCCGATTTTCGGCTCGGTCACAAACCGGCTGCGAGACAGGTTTTACCACCGAGTCAGACCGACCATCTCTTTGGCTCGGTCAACTCGGCCGGTTTCGAGCCTGGACGGCTGAGTTTGAAAACTATAGTGGTAAGTGGTTTTATCGCACGGGATGGAGGCGGTAAACTGTATTGCACGGAGGGATGCGATGCCATAGAAATGGTGACGCGTGGCAGGGAGGGCTGACGATAATATCACCCATTTCGCGAGGTTTGGGTTCGTTAACCCTCGCGCTGTTGGATGTGCGATATGCGACATGGGCCGTTGGATCGTGAGGGATTGATCCAACGGTGGTAAGGGAAACAATGAAGCGGCGGGCTTAGATTAAGACGTGGGGCCCGGAAGTACAATGGAGCGAGGGTTTAATGTATGGTGGGGGGTCTTTCATAAAGTGGGGCCGAGGGTTAATAAATAAGCGGAGACGCTTATTATTAAGGTTGGGGTGAAGGTATTAGGTACGGTTCCTCTGAAAATATACCTAATTTTTTATTTAATTTTATTTATTTATTTTGAAATGAGATATGGTTTTGGTTATGTTGTATTGATAGGTCATGGTATTAGCCCATGGTATTGTAAGGAAGCTTATCTAGAAGTTAATAATATCAATTGGAAAATGAGGGTGAATATTCATATTAAATTTTTATGTGCTTATTAATTAAATTTAATTATGTTTAGGGATTATTATTTTAATTTATATAGTAAAATGGATATTAATTTATAACTACTATTTATATTAGATATCATTTTTGGGAATCAATTGCGTTAAGTAAGTCATTCATCTATGACCATTTCCATGAGATGTAGTCGTCACTGACTAATTTCTCATGATTTTTGAATAGTCCACTTAGCACTCATTGCATTGGGTGATACTCACAGGGGTAATGCACTGTGAAAAACCCTCAATACTATTTATATGTTATATATTTTAATGTGATATGTATATTATGATTTTCTTTTATCTAAAAAGAAAATTATTCTTATTTTTTTTTTCCTCAGCCCATTAAGTACACAACCTACAAAAGAAAAACATGTCACTCGAGACAGTACTTAATGCATAGAAGTAACAAATAACTTTTTATATTTTCCATACGAAAACACATTTGTGAACGACAAAGCCTATCTTCTAAACCTTCAAGATCCAAGCTCCATTGCATTGCACAAAACATATTTCTCTTTTTCTTTTACTAGATTTTACTTGTCTTAAACTGCGTATGTTCATAAAAGAGAATTCCAACTTGTTAATACATCCAAGTTGTCAAAGGTGAACAACAATTGATTAGTATGTTAGAACCACTTTTTAGACAATATACAGTATTGTTATCTTAAAACATGTAGCCCTAGCCATTCTATATACGTCAATTGGATAGTAAATATCTAACAAAAATGTCATGTCAGTATTGAGTTGATTGAGACCGTTACGCACTACTTTGAAAACACAAGGATGACTATTTAGCATTGTTGATGGGATTTCAAGAGGACACCTAGTTATAATAATGTGGTTAAAAATGGTAATTTAGTGTTTATGTGAATGCTCAAAATATATAAGATGGATTTAGGATGATTGTTTACGCATATCTAAAGATATTTGAGGGTGATTGGTAGTGCGTCACGATGATTGCTTAGCCAATGATGGGGGAGGATTTGGTAGATCCATGAGGATCTTCTCAGTATTAGTAATACTCGGTTATGAGCATAGTAAAAGAAAAACTTATGCCTATCATTTTATATATGTGTGAGAGTCGACTAATAGTGGACAAGTCCTAAGTTGCATTAATAAGTCTCCTGTGGCATACAGATAATTGAACAATTCAAAATGGTGAAGACGTGGGGAAATCGAGGTCGAGGAGGATCATCACAAGTACCGCCTACAAATAATCCATTGCCATCGCCAGAGCTGGCTCTCATCTTGCGCTCCCTGGAAGCAATTAATGAGAATTTAAGAGGGCGTCGAACAACTGAGGTGGAAGTGGAGCACCCTCCATTAGGGTTGGGAAATCTCGAGGGATCAAGAGACTCTGATAGAGGACCTCCAATCGAAGACATTACTAGGTAGCTCCAAAAGATTAAGCACCAAAGTTTGCTGGAGGTCGTGCCAGTGAACAAGAAGAGGCCTGGTTAAAGTGAATGAGAAGGTGCTTCGCACTAAGAGATTGTACATCCAATTCAAAAGCTAAAATAGCAATATTCCAACTTAGAGATAGTGCCCTGAACTAGTCGAGTAACTTAGAGCGTCAACTACACCTCATAGCTGACACAATTACCTGGGAGTTATTTGAGGAGAGATTAAGGAAAAAGTACCTACCAACATATTATGAAGAACAACAGGTAGGAGCCTTCCATGCTTTGGTACATGGAAACTGCACAATAGAGGAATATGAGATTAGATTCATGGAATTGGTCAAGTATGTCTCCTACATGGACACTGATCAACGCCAAGCAGATCGTTTCATTTATGGATTGAACCCTAAGATTAGGGCAATTGTGGAGATGTGGAAACCATCCTTAGTTGCAAAAGCTGTTGAACATGCTTGTTATGTTGAAGAGCACTTAGACTTAAAAAGGTGGAAACAAAACCATTTTTCCACAGCAAACAAGGTTTACGGGGAGGACCCCTTGTACCTTCTCCAACAGAGGAAGTTTAAGGCCACTGCCATATGGAAACAGGGTTGTACCTAGAGCACCGATAGTGTGGATTTCAATGGTTGCCAGTGTAGCATCACTGGTAGCTTCGAGGATTCATGCAAATCACAGTCAGACACGAGGAGCCACGAGTAGGGGTAGGGGTCTCAAAGGAAGGAGCTCTTTCCAAAGAACTCCACAACATTTTGTTTGGAGTCTACCTTGCATCACTTGTTGGGGATGTGGGGCACCTCATTACCAGCATGATTGTCCTGAGTTACAAACTAGTAACAACCCTAGAGAAGGAAAAACACCAATGGCGGAAGAGAGCAACCACCATCGAATCTATGCAGCAGTTGATAACCAACAAGTTGAACGCCAATCTGCCATGGTAGAAACCTCGGGTATGATAAACAATGTAAAAGTTAAAATTTTGTTTGATTCTAGTGCTACAAATTGTTGATTTTTGGGTAGCATCGGACCACTTGTAAGATTCTGGACACCACATATCTCCACAATGGTATGATATTGTCCACTTTGGGCCTAAGCCCTCATGGCTTTGCTTATGGGCTTTACCCCAAAAGGCCTCATTTGTAACATTCAAATCAATTCATATTCATCATCTTTCTAATATATTATTTGTATCCTCATGGATATTCGGATATTTCAAGTCTTCTGGAATATTTAGTTTGAGAAGGAACTTTGTTCGCTTCATTTGGTATCATGTGCTCTAGCTTCGAAATTTTGTGGAGGGGCTAGAACACATGGTATCTCCAAGACCTAGAAATCATTTGGAGAAATTCCGCCCAGAGCGCATTTTATTCAAATAATTAATTATTTTTATTGGAGCCTAAGTTAAAACTTAAGAAATTAAAATAATTAAAGTGAATTAATATAAATGTGGGTGAGAAGCTTCTAAGTGATGAGGATCAAGTTTGTTTTAATCTTAGCCATTGATTAAAGATTTGATCACGACCATTGATCTCTCAACATGAAAAGAATAAAGGAAGGCTTGAGGGTCAGTTGGAGAACACACACAGAGTGAATCTTGAGATCGAATTCTTCTGACGAAGCAGTGCTTGGACGAAGATAAGATCTAAGTGATTTAGTGTAGTGAGGGGCAGAAGCAGTTATTGGTCGGAGGATCTTCTCCGGGACTAATAATACATAGAAGAGAGGCAACAAAGACAATAGAGGAAGCAGCGCAACCACAAAGAGAGGTGAGCCAGTCCCCAGAAGGAGTGACGCAGGTCCACACAGGGACTGCGCAGAGTTTCCAAGAGACAGTTCGAGTTTTGCTGGAGATCGGGGTTTCTAAGCCGGGAGGGCTGAAACTTGATTTTTTGAGAAGCAGATCGATTCTGAGAAGAGGTGACGCAATCCACAACCTTCCCCATGCAAGCCTATGCATCTACTATGCAGAGGCAACAGAGAGGGAGCTGGGGTTTCACCAGTGCAGACCCGGATTAGTCGGGACTTGCAGTGTGAGGTAAAAACTCACTATTTTTTGTCTGCCTTGAATTCTCTGTAATGGATGGCCAACAAGGCATCCAGAGATTTTACTTAGAAAACTGTTGCTTAATAATACAAACCCTCAGATATGCTGCACCGGTTTTCCCGCACTGGGTTTTTCCGGGGACGTTTAGTCCAAAAATAAGTGTGTCCTTTGTGTGATTGTCTCATCTTATTTTTCAGTACTTGATTTTTATATTGGTGTAGGCTGAAATGTATTTGCATTAATGTTTATTGAAGAATGCTGTAAATAACTTGTTAATTAAAGAACACAAGTAGGAAATGCAAATCAGTTAACTGCAATAGGATTTCTGTTTGTTAGATTCATAAATTTTCACATGGTATCAAAGTGATTGCAGATCAAGGAGGACTGAAGCCATCAACAAAAGGACAAATGAAAATCTGTTGCAGGAAAGCAACTGTCCCGAGAGACAATGCAGTTGTGGGCCAGAGAGGCAGAGGAAGGGTGAAGCAGTGACTAAGGAAGGCTGGCGTAGAGCTCGCGTTTGCCTGCTAGGGTGATGCTGTAGCTGCAAAAAGCAGTGCAGTGTTGCTGGGCTAGCGCAGAGGTTATTGAGTCATTTTTTCCGATTGGCGTGGCTGGAGGCGCAGTACAAATTCTATCTGGAGTTGCTGGTGGGACGTTGATTCTGTTGGTGCAGAACAGTGTCTAGTGGGGCAGAAGCAAAGTAGAGGGAATCAGTTCCTTAAAAGATTTCTTGCAAAGAAGTCTAGATCTAGTGCTGAGCAGCATCAACAAGAGATTAGAGAGGGGTGCTTCGACATTTGTTGGCAGAAGGATTTCCGTGAAGGAAATCGAGATTCAGAGGGAGCTTCTTCCTTAGAGGATTTCTAGCGCCAAAGAAATTCAGATCCGAATTTTTGCTGGGGCAACAACGAAAGAGAGAGAAAGGAACTTGTTCGACATTCAGTTGAGCAGAGATGGCCGCGAATGGACCGAGGGATCAACACAGGTTGGATGGAGCATCCAACTTTGTCATCTGGAAGGCCAGGATCTTGGCAATTTTGGATGAACATCGCATCAAGGATTATGCCTTAAAGGGCGGTTGCTATTCCGATTGATGCTGATCCTCTCAAGAAGTACGAGGAGGCTCAAGTAAAAGCTAAGCGCATGATCATGGACGGAGTCAAGGATCATGTGATCCCACATATTTCTGAGAAGAACACAACAAGGGAAATGTGGGAGGCCTTGATCACATTGTACGAGGGATCTTCCATCCAGCGGAAGATGTTGCTTGAGAATCAGTTGATATTGTTTCATATGCAGAAGGGAGAAGAAATTGATCCCTTCCTTATCAGATTGCAAGGGATCCGAGATCAGCTAGCTTCCGTAGGGGCTACATCAGATGTTGGATTTATGGTTAGGACTGCCCTGAATGCAGTCACTAAAGATTGGGAAACTTTTGTCTAAAGCATTTTGGGCAGAGCAACTCTTCCTAGTTGGGAGGAGATGTGGGCAACTCTTCGACAGGAAGTTTATCAGATGGTGGACCAAGGGGGGAAGCAGCGGCAAGGGGATCAAAGTCAAGAAGGAGGAAGAGGATGATGCGACAACAAGGGCAGCAGAGACGGAAGAAAAAGGACCTCTAGAAAGTTAGATGCTTCAGGTGTGGGGAAATGGGACATTTCGCCACGCAGTGCCCTCTGAAGAAGAAGGGCAAAGAAGAGAAGCCTGACTCGAAGGCTGCTCCAACATAGGCTGATGAGGAGGATGACGATGACTGCGCCATGAGTGCTCATGCACCTCTAGGGAAGAGGTGGGGCGATATGGAGCTGTTAATGGAGCTACAAAGAGAAGAGGAGCATGATCCTTGAGGTGCCCAAACTCTTGGATTACATATGGCTATGGGGACCCTTAATGACAGTAGCAGAATGACAAGAGTCAGTTGGTGCGAGGGATGATGGAGCGACAGTGGCAGAGCTAGAACACCAAAGTCTGAAGCAACGCAGTGGAGTGTTGCAACGATGCAGGAGGTACATAGAAGATACAACAACAACAACGTAGTAGCATCAAAGGGTCAACGCAGATTAGCAACATAAGAATCTTTAGCATCGAGGTGCATCCAGATTGACTAGTATGTCAGGATGTGAGATGTCTTTCAGTTGCTTAACTCTCAAAAATTGAGTTGTAGTGCAACAGTTAACAGTGGCAATGCTATGGGCAACATGATGCAGCATATTGAGAGGGAGCTGCAGTACAGATGCAATAGTGACGATGGCAATGTCATGGGCAACAACGCAGTGGATGAGGGGCAGTAGACCGAGCATCAACATCACAGAGGACTAATGCCATGGATCAAGTTGATGCTTCTGTTGAAAAGTATTGCTAGAGCACATTCCTCGGTAAGAGGAAGTGTTAATTTTTGGGTAGCATCGTATGTGCTCTAGCTCCAAAATTTTGTGAAGGGGCTAGAACACATGATATCTCCAAGACCTAGAAATCATTTGGAGAAATTCCGCCCAGAGTGCATTTTATTCAAATAATTGATTATTTTTAATGGAGCCTAAGTTAAAACTTAGGAAATTAGAATAATTAAAGTGAATTAATGTAAATGTGGGTGAGAAGCTTCTAAGTGACGAGGAACAAGTTTGTTTTAATTTTAGTTGTTGATTAAATATTTGGTCACGACCGTTGATCTCTCAACAGGAAAAGTATAAAGGAAGGCTTGAGGGTCAGTTGGAGAACACGAAACACACACACAGAGTGAATCTTGAGATCGAATTCTTTTGACGGAGCAGTGCTCAGACGAAGATAAGATCTATAAGTCATTCAATGCTGTGAGGGGCAAAAGCAGTTATTGGTCGTAGGATCTTCTCTGGGACCAAGAGTACATAGCAGAGAGGCGACAGAGACAACAGAGGAAGTAGTGCAACCATCAGGAGAGGTGACGCAGTCCCCAGAAGGGGTGACGTAGGGGCTGCATAGTGTTTCCAAGAGATAGTCCGAGTTTTGCTAGAGATCAGGGTTTCTGAGTCGGGAGAGATGAAACTTGATTTTCCAAGAAGCGGATTGATTCTAAGAAAAGGTGACACAGTCCACAAGCATCCCCACGCAGGCCTACTCATCTACTGCGTAGAGGCAATGGAGAGGGAGCTGGGGTTTCGCCAGTTTAGATCTGGATCCACTGGGACTTGTAGTGTGAGGTAAAACTCACTATTTTTTGTCTGTCGTGAATTCTCTGCACTGGATGGCCAAAAGGGCATCCAGAGATTGTACTTAGAAAACTGTTGCTTAATAATACAAGCCTCAGATCTGTTGCACTGGTTTTCCTGCATTGGGTTTTTCTAGGGACGTTTAGTCAAAAAATAAGTGTGTCCTTTGTGTGGTTGTCTCATCTTATTTTTCAGTACTTGATCTGTATATTGGTGTAGGATGCAGTGTATTTGCATTAATGTTTACTGAAGAATGTTGTAAATAACTTGGTAATTAAAGAACAAAAGTAGCAAAAGCAAATCAGTTAACTGTAGTAGGATTTTTGTTTGTTAGATTCAGAATTTTTCACACAGATAGTTTCATTTCAGTAGTTGCATTAGAAAAATGTGGGTTGGCATCCTATGAGCACGATGACTTTAAACAACTCGAAATGGATTATGGGATAAAACAAGGAGTAGGACCTAGTGTTGACCAATGTCAAGTGAACCTCGGGCTGTGTACAAATAAGTTGAAGGCATACGTCACAACATTGGGGACGTACGATTTAATCATCAGAATGGACTGGATAGAAGCTCATCGAGCTTTGGTAGAATGTTTCAAAAGGAAGGTGATTTGTTTAGATGATGAAGGTAGGTCAATTGAGATTTGTGGTATCAAGAGAGGAGTGTCCCTACGATTCATCTCCACGATCAAGGTAAAACACTGTCTCCGGTAAGGTTGTAAATTATATGTGGCTGAGGCTGTAAGTGACCAAAAAGGACCCTCCCTAGATCAATACCCAATTTTGTCAGAATTTGAGGATGTTTTCCCTAAGGAATTGCCTGGATTACCACCTGTGAGGGAGATCGATTTCATAATCGACCTAAAACTTGGTGTAGAACCAATCTCCAAGGCACCCTACATGCTAACAACCCAGAACTTTGTGAGTTGCAGATGCAGTTAAAAGAGCTGTTAGACTTGGGATTTATTAGACCTAGTATTTCACCTTGGGGTGCACCAGTGATTTTCGTCAAGAAGAAGGATGGTTCCTTAAGGCTATGCATAGATTTTAGGGACTTGAATCGAGCCAAAATGAAGAATAGGTACCTGATACCTAGAATAGATGGCCTATTTGACCAAATGAAGAGAGCAATGGTTTTCTCAAAGATTGATCTGTGATCTAGATACCACTAATTGAGGATTAAGGAAGATGACATCCCAAAAACTACATTTCAGATTCGGTTTGGGCACTGCGAGTTCGTAGTTATACCATTTGGTTTGACCAATGCATTAGCAATATTCATGAGTCTAATGAATGGAGTGTTCAGGAAGCATTTGGACCAATTTGTGCAAGTCTTTCTGGACGATATTCTTGTTTATTCCAAGAATGAAAAGGAGCATGAAGAGCACCTAAGGGTTGTATTGACCTACTTAAAGGAAAATCAACTGTATGGAAAATTACCAAAATTTTCCATCTTTCAAAAGAAAATTCATTATCTTAGGCACATCATTTTAGGAGAAGGGATTTTAGTTGACCCAGAAAAGGTAAAGGCCAGAATGGATTGGCCAATGCCGAAAAATGCTCATGAGGTGCGTAGCTTCATGGGGCTAGCAGGTTCTTATCGTAGATTTGTGGAAGGGTTTTCAAAGATTGCAAAACCCATCACCACATTATAGCGAAAGAGGGTTAGGTATGAATGGGCATATGAATGTGACACTGCATTCACCGAACTAAAGAGGTTACTAACTAGTGCACCAGTCCTTCGAGTGCTTGACATGGAAAATGACTTCATTGTCTGCACAGATGCTTTAAAACAAGGATTTGGAGCAGTGTTGATGCAAGAAGGTGGAGTAATAGCTTACGCATCTAGAAAGTTGAAGAAACCTGAAGAGTTTTATGCTACCCATGACTTAGAGTTGGCAGCAATGATGTTAGCTTTAAAACTATGGAGACACTACCTCGTCGGGAGAAGCTTTGAGTTAAGAACTGAAAGAGTAAATCAAGGTATGGAAGACTTGCTTTGAATGTACGTCATGGATAATTAGACTCGGTGGGAAAGGTTCTTTCCATTCGTAGAGTTTGGTTATAATAACAGTTACCAGAGTTCCGTAGGGATGCCTCCTTATCAAGATCTATATGGGATGCGATGCAGGACGCCATTGAGTTTGGAGAAGTTGGAGGACCGAGTAATAATTGGGCCGGAATTGACGCAAGAAATGGAGGAATAGGTAAGACAAGACAAAGGTTAAAGGAAGCACAAGATAGACAGAAGAGTTATGCCGATGCACATAGGACTGATCGTAGTTATGAAGTAGAAGACCAAGTTTTTATTCATATCCAACCCAACAAAAGCACCATTTGGTTTGGGAAAGGGACAATGTTGTCACCTCGGTTTATAGGACCTTTTAGAATAAAGAAGATTGGACTAGTTGCCTTTCGCCTTGTAATGTCACCCCATTTGCATAAAATTCATGACGTTTTTCATGTATCTATTTTACGACGTTATGTTTCTGATGAATCTCACAAATTGGATTGGAGGGAATTGTAGGTCTCAGACGTGGGAATTGTAATGGTCAAACCATTACGCATATTGGACTGTAGGGTTCGACAGCTCAGACCTCGCATGGTGGACCTGTTTAAGGTCTAGTGGGACAAGTATAGCCCAGGATTTGCTATCTGAGAAGATGCAGAGACTATACGTCGTGACTACCCCTCATTTTTCGAGCATCTGTGATGCACATTTTGACTAAGATAGTTACCTATGATAAGGCTCTATTTGTAGTTAAATGTTATTTTTTAATGAACGCTATGTAATATTGATGCATTTTAGTTGGAGAGTTGAAACTACTTATATAAATCATTAGATAGAGTAGGTATTGTTGATTGAAATATTTGATGTATGACTTATTTGATGTAGGATTTACCTGATGTACGACTTACTTGGTTATGATTTATCTATTGTATGACTTATCCGAGTTACTGTTGTTTGATGTATGGCTTAAGGGGATATGATTTATCTAATGAATGACTTATCAAAATTATGATTTATCTAATGTAAAATTTATTTCTAGTATGTTATTATGAAGTACATAATTACACGTGGATACTAGACTTAATTACATGATGATTAAGATCACTTATCTATATATATTTTGTTGTTATGTATATGCATGAATGAGAGCTAACTTGCAGATTGGAAAGAGTTATATGATAACCAAGATCAACTCTTCCGATGGGGGAAGATTGAGACATCCAATGAGGAATGGTATGATGTACATTGTTCCATTACATTTTGTTTCTACTTGATATGCACTATTATGGCATGGTTAAAGTGCAAATGGAAGGTGGCATGACTGCCTGATTGAATTATTTGATGACAAGTATTCAACCATCGTCGTAGTGTGGTCCATGTTAAGGTGTTGACCCTAGTTTTGAGGAGGGGTGGAGGCATTTCCCACCGTGTAAACTCCAAGACTGGAATCGTGGGAGGGCAGTGATGGACACCCTCTCGTAGATGTCTGATGACGATTGCCAGTTTCTTGCTGGGGAAGTTAGTTGATATAGTCAATGCTTCCGCTATATTGGTTTTATCAGTGGTTAGATTAGTATAGCCGATGCCATAGTATATTGCAACAGAGGATGGATAGGATGGGAGCAGAAGTAGGTTAGGAAGGATAGGAGGATATAGGTTAGTTGGAGGCTCTTGATGGGAAGTGATATAATTGCCTGACTTACTTAATTTGACTTCTATATCTCTCTCTATTTTGTTATGCCTTATTGTCAAACTTCTTCTGAACTCCTTATGTACTTTTCGCTCTAACTTTGGGACGAAGTTTTCTGAAGGAGCAGTGTATGTAATTCCCTACTTGATCCTATCATGCTAATTTTGATTAGTGTTTAGTCAACCTGCAAATATTTACTTATAATTATTAAGTAATATTGGTATATGTCTACACTTGTGAATTTGTAATTTTATTTTACTGATATGACTTTTATTATTTGTTATTATTTCTATTCCGAAGGTATCTTCTCAAATCTACTTTTGGATAAGATATGGTCTTCTCCAATTTATTTTAAAATTAAATACTCATATTTATATTCTCAAGGTATCTTCTCAAATCTACTTTTAGATAAGATATGGTCTTCTCCAATTTATTTCTAAATCAAATATCTATATTTTATTCTCAATGTGTCTTCTTAAATCTACTTTTAGATAAGGTATGGACTTCTCCAATTTATTTCTAAATCAAATATCTATATTTTATTCCCAATGTGTCTTCTCAAATCTACTTTTAGATAAGATATGGTCTTCTCCAGTTTAATTCTAAATAAAATATCTATATTTCTACTCCTAAGGTGTCTTCTCAAATCTACTTTTGGTTAAGATATGATAAGGAAAGACAGGGTTAATAAATTAAAATGATGATGGGATAATCATGGAATTAATGGTAAGTGGTTGAGGTGGATGAGAGGAAGAGACATAAAGGGAAGGAGGATGAGAGGAGAAAGGGGGGAGATATCCTTAGTCTTTGTTTTGGGCATTGGGGGATGTTTTGTTTTGGGGGAATGTGAAGAAGGAGAAGGGAGAGAATGAGAGAAAAATGAGAGAACTCAAACTTGGATCTATTTGAGAGTGTTGGTTTTAACTTGGACACACTACGGCTGGTTGGGCTTGGGCTCGGAGGGCTAGGGAACCTGTGGAGGTTCCTTGAGCTAGGAAATCATTCTTAGTTGGCTGGGAGGTAAATTCAGTCAAGTAGCCAGGAGGAGCATCCCAACGGATTCAAGTGCATCCCAACCAAGCCATTGGAACATATATTTTTCTATTTGTTTTTTTAATTATGTAAATTGTTGCAGATGAATTGTCTTATATGTTTAATATTTTGTTGATCAAATTTTACTTGTATGTTTAAGTAAATGTAGAGTTATAAACGTGCTATAGTTTGATCTTATTAAATTAAATGATAATTTGGTTCAAAGCTAGAACACCTAGGTCTTCTAACTAACCAAATTGATCATATAATTTAATTGCAATAAGTACAAAATATAATTTAATTACGATAAGCAGAAAATATAGCATGTTTAAAACTTTACATTAACTTGATAAAAGCATACAAGCATATTTAATCAACAACATACGAAACATGTAAGAAATTTTTTTTACAACAATTTACATAAATAAAAAAACAAATGGAAGAATACTTGTCCCAGTGGTTTGGTTGAGATGCTCATGACTCTGTTGGGATGTTCCTCCTGGCTACCTGACTGAATTTACCTCCCAGCCAACTAGGAATGATTTCCTAGCCCAGGGAACCTTTACAGGGTTCGCTAGCCCTCCGAGCCCAAGTCGAACTAACCATAGTGTGTCCAAGTTAAAACCAACACTCTCCAATAGATCCCAGTTTGAGTTCTCTCATTTTTCTCTGCGTTTTCTCCCTTCTCCTTCTCATTTTCCACATTTCTTCCAAAATAAACATCCTACAATGCCCAAAACAAAGACTAAGGATCTCTCTCTCATTTCTTCTCTCATCCTCTTTCCCTTTATGTCTCTTTCTCTTATTCAACTCAACCACTTACCATTAATTCAATGACTACCCCCTCATCCTTTTAATTTATTAACTTCAACTTTTCTTGCCATTTCTTATCCAAAAGTTGATTTGAGAAAATACCTTGGGAATAAAAATATAGATATTTTATTTAGAATTAAATTGGAGAAGACTATATCATATCTAAAAGTAGATTTGAGAAGACACATTGGGAATAAAATATAGATATTTGATTTAGAAATAAATTGGAGAAGACCATACCTTATCTAAAGTAGATTTGAGAAAACACATTGGGAATAAAATATAGATATTTGATTTAGAAATAAGTTGGAGAAGAACATATTTTATCCAAAAGTAGATTTGAGAAGATATTTTGGGAATATAAATATGAGTATTTAAATTATAAATAAATTGGAGAAGACCATATCTTATCCAAAAGTAGATTTGAGAAGATACCTTGGGAATAGAAATAATAACAAATAATAAAAGTCATATCAGTAAAATAAAATTTCAAATTCACAAGTGTAGATATATATCGATATTACTCAACAATTATAATTAAATATTTGCAGGTTATTTAAACACTAATCAAAATTAGCATGATTATGTAAGGCATTACAGATTATGTAGTACGGTGTAGGCAGGGCACTTTCGTAGCGATCAGGGCAATTTCACAACAACTGTGATTAGAGTTCTTTGAAAGAGTGAACAAAACACATATCTGGTCAAAGGCCTTCAATGAAGTTCAACATGGAAATGTTTAAAGCTCACAACAAACTTGGTATGCAACAAAACATGTTTTATGGAAAGTGTGAGGTGGGAAAGGCTTCGCACAACAAACCTCAGAAAAATCGTAGGTTTGGATAGTTGGAGAAAATCTGAAGGGATCTTATCGGTTTGATGACGAAAATTAAGGCACACACAACATGAAAAATCGCAGGAGGAAGACAAACTTCCCTTACTCGTGACCGGTGTGAAAACTTCTTGAAATGCACAACAACTGTCTGACTTGCACAACAACTCCAATTTTCAGACTTACAATGTTCTTCAACCCCCAAAACGATCTAGAGCCAAGATATGCTTTGAATGAGGGGAATGAAGAGCCAAGAACATATTTTAAACTCTTCATACTGTTGAGAATTTGGAGGGCTGGTGATTAATTCAAATTCTCTTCTTGATAATTAGTTGTGAGCTTACTTGAGATACTCATGTCTTCTCTTCTTTAGCTTATTTAATATTTCATCAAGTCCATTATCAAAATACACGAGACAGACAAATTAGGGTCCTAGAGCCAGGGCAAAAACATCTCCCTCTTGGAGAGGAAAACCCGTAAGGAATTCTTCTTACAGATCTTCAAACGACAAGTACCATGACTAAGACTTAGACCCTGACCTATGAATGCCTCCAAGACCTTGTCACTGCTTTCAACTCTTCCTTCAATGCTGATCTTTCATTCCTGCACCAACTTACACTAAGCTTGCATCACTTGGTCTCTAATTCAATCTTGCACTTTCTTTCAGACTGACTATGCATTAATACTTTAACACATTCAACTACTGTCTTAACTTCGCATTTACTTTAGGTTACATGATGCTATGATATCTCAGATATACCCTTTCTTCTTTCTGCCTTAAGCCCGCACAGATTCTTGACTTATAGTCCGAATTCAAACTCAGATTTACTTCAGGACAATCCGTATCTTTTGCTGCCTTTCATTTGCATTTAGACCAGACCTTTATACATTGTACATACCAAAGCAGTCTGCAATTTATAACCTCGGAAATCCACATCTTTTAAGCCTCTAAGATCCGCACTTCATGACACTTGATATCCACACTTTTTCTTCCTGAAATCTGCACTTTTCACCTCAAACAGTCTGCAGTTTCTTTGGAATTCACAGAGAGATACGTAGTCTGTCTAATACTAATGAGCCGTAGTTGTCTGGGGTATATATACAGTGCACTGTCTGGCTTTTAGGTCGACCATACAATAAACTTTTAGGCTGACATGTAGGCCGACTCCATCACTGATTATAAGTCGATTTATCACATCATTTCCAGCATTAAATGAGAGCTGTCTTGAGGGCTGTTATGAGCCTTTCTTCTTCAAGGTCTTGGAGGCATTCTTCAGACTAGATACTTCATAATCATGATTCTGAATTACACTAGAAGACAAAACCCTATAGACATCAAGAAGAAGTCTATTGACCTATAATAAAATCAAGCTAATGAAACCCATGAAGCAAGTACAACAAAATACATTTATTATTTTTGCCTTCTTCTTTACATAAATTCATAATTACATGGTCAATATGAAGACCGATCCTAGTTACACTTTTCAACACTCTCTCTTAACTAGGGAGGATTCATACAGGCACATGGTCACTTTCAAACTGAAGAATCTCATAAGAAGTATCAAATTGGTATTCGCATATGTATATCATCATATCAACCAGCATTGTCCTAGTGCAAGGCCTTGACTAACAACCCCCTCTCTTAATGAGACAATGGAGTACAATGCTGGTGAGACACATGACTTATAGACACCATAGTCATTGTCTCTCCAAGGTACATACTCCACTCGTTTGTTCCCAAAGTATGGCCTTCTTGGACTATTCTTCTCTTGGGTAGCTAGCCCTTAAAGAATATCAGTCCCCGACTACCCTTATCTCGAATGCCCTAATACATTCTCAAAGAGTATCGAATGCCAGATGATTACCCAATCCTCCATTCTGTCTTCCCAAGTGAAGACCAGAATGATGTGTCTATCTTTGCCTCTCAACCAGGGAGGACCTATTCCACAAGGGAATGTACTCATTCCTGTATAAGGAGTGTACCTAAGCTCATTCTTAGGAATTACCCAGTTTCTTCCAAGTAAGAAACTGATCACCAGACTCCCTCTCAATCAGGGACCTGCAGCAGCAATGGTGAGACACCCAACTGCTCATGAAGAATTCTTCCCCTCGATGTCATGGATTTTGATATTTGAGAAATCTTCAACTTTAGCTCCATAGGGCACACATCATCCATCACTTTCATTCATGAGTCATGCCATCTACCAGAAAGTGATTCATTTGTCTTTCTTATCTGGTCCACCTTTTATGCCATGTTGTTTTCTTTCGAATCATCTCCAAGGATCGTACCTCCTTTCTCATGATTAGTAGCCCTGCACAAATTCATCCAGATAAACATATACGCATGAACATTTTAAAACAAAAGTTACCTCAGTGATGATCTATCACCATGACATCTTCCTGTAGGCATCAACATCCTTTATTCAGATTGACACATCTCCTAATGATATGTTTTGTCAAGGGTCTTCTTCTTTACCAAACTTTTATCAGAGTCTACATATCCTCCCAGGAGATATTCTAGTCACGTCTTCTTGGCTTTCGAATGATAATTGCCTCTTGACATGGTTGCACTTCATGATCTCTTCCTTTCTGCACATCTTCATTCGCAGGAACTTCCAAAGTTCAGTTCCTTGATCATATACAACCACCTCATATTCCATATGAGGATATATATTATGTTGATTTCATCTGTCAGTGCACCGAGAGATCCTCCTCGATAGATCATACTTCTAAATATGACATGACTTCACATCATCCAGTGTCAACGTATATATATATATATATATATATATATATATACCTCAAAAAAGGTATGAGGTATATATATATATATATATATATATATATATATATATATATATATATATATACCTCATACCTTTTTCATCTCAGTCATCCTGTAGCAGTTTTACTAGAATGAAGAGTTTCATTCTCTTGACTTGCTTCATCAATATGTCATCACATCCCAGAATTCTGTGAGATAGAATTCTTGATGAAACCATTATGCTTTCTTTCTAATCAGTGAATTCATAGAGAACTCCATTAGAAAATGTCAGCGCTAGTTTCCATGATGACCCTTGATCTTGATGACTGCCTTCCATCAATAATGTTATCAGAGAGGTTTTCTCGGAGCTGTTTCACCAAGAGCTCCTACCATGCTTTTATCATGATGCCATCAATATACATTGCTTCTTATCATGCTATTTTACAACCATTAGAAATCACTTAAAGAGGAAGATGATCTCAATCATAATAGAGATCTTTCGCTTCTTCTTTCTTAGATTTCTTTGCATCAGGTTCTTCCCTCATATCTGAGACATGGGCTCCTTCCCTTTTTCTCTTGTCCTTTTTAGAGTTAGGACAATCTCTTTTATACTTCCCAAGTTCATTACATCCAAAGCATCGTGCTTTGTCCATATTCCTTCTTCTATTTTGAGGACCAAATTTTCGGAATCTTCCTTTCCTCCTAGATATCGCTGCAAAGGCTTGATTCCCTTCACTTGATCCTGTATCAGCTTAGGCTTTCAATCTTGTTTCCTCTATTTTACATAGAGACCATAAATCATGGAATGTTGTGGCTTCTTTCTTCCAGTATAAACTTGAAGTGAAGTTTCCCCATTCTTTCAGTAGAGCATTCAACACCACTGTAGCCATCTCAGTGTCAGACATTACTTCTCCCAGTTCAGAGAATAGCTCCACCAGTTTCTCATATATTTCTTTAGGAGACTTTAGTTTTGATACATATGGAGTGAGTGAGTCCTTAATGGATTCTGTGAGAATCCTTTGGGCTCTGATTTTTCCTTTTATGTATGTGACATGAGCTGGAGCATCTTCTTTTGGTGGTTGAATTGTCGATCCTTCGATGTAGTCCATAATCTGTTCTCTTCTTCCATGCACTAAGGTTTGAGGACCCAACTAGCTTGTTGCTCTCTTTACAATAAGCCATCTTGACAGATTTAAGTAAGGTCATAAATACTTACCTGAGTAGAGAGGATTGCAGCTTCCTTGATGATGATCATGAAGTTTAGGAGCTTCTTCTAAGATAGAAATCTTCAATATAGTCTTGGATCCTTGACGATAAAGGATATCTTCAAAAGATGATGTCCTCTTCTAACAATGTCTTGAATGTAAAAGATTATTTTCTTGAAAAGTTGATCCTTTGAATGAGATGAAGATCTTTCTTGAAAATAGCTTGAGAGTCTTCCTTTTAAACTGATTTGACTTTTCACCCAAACTTTGATTTTTGCTTCTTGGAGTGTCTCTTTGTCAAGTAGCCCTTGAGTTCAACACCTTAGCTCTGATTCCATGTTGAGAATTTGGAGGGCTGGTGATTAATTCAAATTCTCTTCTTGATAATTACTTGTGAGCTTACTTGAGTTACTTATGTCTTTTCTTCTTTAGCTTATATAAGCTTTTCTCAAGTCAATTATCAAAATACACGAGACACACAAATTAGGCTCCTAGAGCCAAGGCAAAAACCTCTTCCTCTTGGAGAGGAAAACCTAGAAGGAATTCTTCTTACAGATCTTCAAATGACAAGTACCATGACCAAGACTTAGATCCTGACCTATGAATGCCTCCAAGACCTTGTCACTGCTTCTAAATCTTCCTCCAATGCTGATCTTTCATTTCTGCACCAACTTACACTGAGCTTGCATCAACCTTAGAGAACTCGTTCTCTATTTCAATCTTGCACTTTCCTTTAGACTGACTATGCATTAATACTTTAACATAGTCAACTATTGTCTTAACTTCGCATTTACTTTAGGTTACATCATGCTATGATATCTCAGATATATCCTTTCTTCTTTCTGCCTTAGGCCCGCACAAATTCTTGACTTATAGTTCGAATTCAAACTCAAATTTACTTAAGGACAATCTGCATCTTTTATTGCCTTTCATTTGCATTTAGACCAGAACTTTATACATTGTACATACCAGAGCAATCCACAATTTATAACCTCAGAAATCCGCATCTTTTAAGCCTCTGAGATCCGCACTTCATGAAACTTGATATCCGCATTTTTTCTTCCTGAAATCCACACTTAATGATTCCTAAAATCCACACTTTTCACCTCAGAACAATCCGCAGTTTCTTTGGAAATCACAGAGAGATACACAGTCTATCTAATACTAATGAGCCGCAGTTGTCTGGGGTATATATACAATGCACTGTCTGGATTTTAGGTCAACCATATAATAAAATTTTAGGCCAATATGTAGGCCGACTTCATCACTAATTATAAGTCGATTTATCACATCATTTCCAGCGTTACATGAGAGCTGTCTTGAGGGTTGTTATGAGCCTTTCGTCTTCAAGGTCTTGGAGGCATTCTTCAGACTAGATACTTCATAATCATGACTTTTAATTACACTAGAAGACAAAACCCTATAGACATCAAGAAGAAGTCTATTGACCTATAATAAAATCTTGCTCATGAAACCCATGAAGCAAGGACAACAAAATACATTTATTATCTTTGTCTTCTTCTTTACATATATTCATAATTACATAGTCAATAGGAAGACCGATCCTAGTTACACTTTTCAACGCATAACTCAAGTGCCTTCTTTGGAATCATGATAACCCACTTGTTGATGTGAAAAAATGAATAAGGGTGTTTTTGCAATGATGACCATGACATGATATAAATGCCCATAACTGACCTTCAAAATTGATTCTCATAACTAACACGACATCAACATAACTAACTCATAATGACCAGATCTTTCATGACATGACCTTTAAGTCTATTCCATGATGGCATTACACTTTGGAGTTTAGCAATAAACCCTTTTGACTTAACACTCATGAAACTGAGACTGCTATTTACGAATTGACTTCAAATGAAGAGTAAGATAGAAATGAATATAATCCCTATAATATAGGACCCTAACACAACTGACAAATTATAAATAGAAGAAGCTCAACAACTTTTGGTGTCTTTCATCAATCATACTTTCTCTTGTTGCTCAAGCTGCTTAGCCGGATCACAATGTTGTTCAACACAAAATTTTCCAAGGGGAGAGCTCTCCCTTCTTTCGGTGGAATACGAGTGCCACACTAGAGAGGTCAAATTGTGTCAAGTTGGAGGGGAGATTGGAGGAGGTCAGAGCTAAACATACAAATTTTCTCTCAGCCATTGCATATTCAAGGAGGACGAAGTAGGGGACCACGCATTGCTCATTTTAGCTATTTTTCAGGTGGTGCTTGCCGGGAGAAATTTTGCATAGAGGCTCCAAGTGAAGATCAAGCCAATTGAGGAGTTTTGGGCAGAAGATTGTTGTTCGGAGGCAGTAAGAATTTGTTCATCTAGGGTCTGCGCACTGGTCATTTTCTGGGCACATGTGGGAGTTTGAGGGTAGTGCTTGGGAGTGGGATTTTGACGGGAGAATAAAGGAGAACTTTGGGGAAGTGAAACTCAAACTTTTGGGAGTGATTGGAGGGATTTTCATGGAGTTTGTAGACATGTATTTTCCAGCCAGCTGAGGAGGACATGGTAATTGGGGTCGATTTTCGGGGGTCAGAACCAGACCAAACCCTTCCTGGTTTTTGGTGGGTTATTTGAGAGGAAATTGGGCCTAATTTTGCAAAATTTTTTGAGCACCGGAGGTGGGCCTTTCAACAATTCCTATCCAGCAGACAATGCATTTTTTCTGGGGTAGCGCAAGGCATCTTTGGAGCAGATCATTCTCTCATCCGGGCATTCTATTTTCTCACTTGGGCCTTGTCAAGCTTGCCTTTGAGGCAAGCCCAGTTGCACTCCTTCCATACCATTGCACTCTTGCTCCATATATCTAATAAAATGGCTCAACTGGATGGCATTTTTGGGGTTTTCATGGGTGTTCACTGAATTTTCTGGATTTTGTGTTTGGATGTACTATTTTGCTTTGCATATCACTATTTTTCCTAATTAGGAACATTACTATGGTTTCATAGCTCACATCTTGGCTCAGCCGTGGGGAATATTTCCTATGAACGAGGAGGATAGACATAACGTCACTTACGAAAGGAAGAGGTACCAGAGAAGGGAGAGGGCGTGGGAAATCACACCTGATACTGAGGCACAAGGGAAGGCCATAGTAGTGGCAAATATAGGGGAGACTAGGAGCAAGGAGGAGGCAACATTTGACAATCTCTTGAAGGCCCTTAATGACTTAGCGAAGGGTCAGAAATAAATGTTAGAGGAACTCAAACAAGAGAATAGGGACAAGAGCATCCATCACAAGTTCCTATTTGGGGAGACTTCAGGGGCCTCCCAAAAGTATGACCACCCTTCACCAGCCACTCACCTACCAACCTTCAGTGGGCCAACCAGGACCACGCTGCCTAAATTTTTTCCTTTAGCACCTAGTGAGCAGGGTGGACTAGATGATCAGATTCCCATGGGATATTATTTCAGGGAGTGGCAGTCCATGGGGGAGGATTTCAAAGCAACTTTGACTTTTAGAGACTATTGCCAACTCAAGCAGAATGAGAGAGGGTGGAGTAGTGGAGGATCTAGCGCACAGAGTTCAGAGTTGCAACGTACCATTGGGAGGATGTTCTTTCCCATGTATGATGGATCCACCAAGTGCGCAACTAGAGCTTGGGTGGAGAAGGTGGACACCTATTTCTAGCTAAACCGGATGACCGAAGTGGAAGCCATCAAAATGGCTACCTTGCATTTGGAGGGAGAGGCACACAATTAGTGGTTCATGGTTTGACCACATTAGGGCATGCTAGTGTGACCTCGTATGAGGATTTTACACGGAGAGTGGTGGAACGTTTTGACAGGAGGCCCATTTCAGAGAGCTGACCTAGCTCAGGCAGATTGGCCATCCGAAACATTACATATCTGATTTCTTGAGGGTTTCAGTCATGGTACCTGATTTGTCCGATTCTAGGAGGGTGTACACATTTGTAGAGGGCCTACTGGAGCCATTGCATGGGTTTGTGAAGTCATGTAGATCCACTACTTTGTAGGAGGCTGTGACTTGTGCCAGGGATTTACAGGGGGCAATCCCCAAGACTCGAGCACCAATAACTTCATGAGCTCCATACCCACAAAAGTGGCATGACACTAGGCCCCCATCGCAGAGAGTAGTTCTAGGACGTGGGCAGTTAGATGAGGAGACTAGGAGAGACCTCTGGGGGAGGAAGCTATGCTTCACCTGTCAGGAGCCTTGGGCACCGGGCCATATATGCTCAGTAGGCAAGGCCCATTACATCGTGGTCTTCTCATATAATGATCAAGAGGATGACGTGGAGTTGGAGACAAGAGGGGGTGACAGTGAGATTCATACAGAGAGGGGACCACCACCACCACCATCACCATCACCACCTGGGGGAGCACCTTTCGTAGCCTCTGGGAGAGTCTTAACTTCATTGCACGGAGTCCCAAAATTTTTGACCTTGAGGATCATAGGCACGGTGCAGGGGCGGTGTGTCTTGGTTTTGGTAGACAGTGGGGCTACCCACAACTTTATAGATGCACAAATGGTTCGGAGGAGGGGTATAACTATAGAGGAGTTTGAGGGATTTTCAGTTCTGGTGCCAGGGGATAGGACTATGCAGTGTACCAGTATATCCCTATTTAAACATTGACCAAGGGAAACTGCTCGGTGACAAACCATTTTTTTGTTGTGAATGTGCCAGACAACAACGTGGTGATGGGTGTCCATTGGCTCTTCTTGTGAAAATTTCTGAACATAACTTTATGCAGAAACCCTACTGTTAGATCTGGTTATACTTCTCCTACTTAATCAAGTTCTCAATACTGAAAATTCAGATTAACATTGAAGTAAACACATAACTGACTTTCACCGATTCAAATCTAAGCAAAAGATACATGCACACAGACAAAGTGACACGCAAGATTTTCTAGACAACTGTCCTCGTAAAAACCCATTGCGGGAAAACCGGTCTTCTGGCTGCTGGAGGGTTTATATTATTAAGCAGTTTTTGAATACAACAAATCTGGGTACCTTACTGGTTAACTTGACAGAGAAAATAGATCTGCAGGAATACCTGCTGTTCTGGAGACTGAAAACTTGACTGATCCACACACTCAAACAAGATTTACAAGACTCAGCCACTTTCTGCCTCTAGAAACCCTAGCGCTGCTCCTGAAGCTGCCTGCGTCAGCCCTGCTAGCCTGTGTGTTCCTCTGCGCTGGCCTAGAGAGGGCTGCGTAACCCCAGACTGGGTGACGCAGTCCCTACGTTGCCTTGGATGGCCTCTGCGTAACACTGGGGCCTCCTGATGGCTCAGCGCTGCCCTTTCTGGGCCTGCGTAGCACCTGTGTAGCGACTGAAGCCCTTTGCGCTACGCAGCTGCTGTTGCTGCCCCTGCTTCTATGCCCTGCTCCTGATGTTGCCTCTCTGCCTCTTGCTGATTCTTGGCACTGGGATCAGATCATTCCCTTAGCCAATAGTACCCCTCGCTGCAGCTGAAACACTTGAAAAATTCTTAGCAAACCCGCCCTAGAATTCCAACTTAGTCTCAGTGCTCTACCTCCATGTTTGTGTGTGTACTTTCTCGTTGGGAAACCAACAACCATGATCTAATCTGGAATCGATGGATAAGATAAAAAGAAAGCTTGATCCGTGTGACTTGAGTGATTTCCATCACATGTCTTAATTAATTACCTTTAATATTTTAATTTTCCTAAGTTAGACTTAGGGTCCTTAATTAAAAATATTAATTAATTGATTATCTCCCAATCTGGATGGAATTTCCCAAATCCCTTTCTGGGTCTTGGAGATCTCATGTACTCTAGTCCCTCCACAAATTTTGGGAGCTAGAGCACATCCGATGCTACACCAACACTCAAAAAACTCAACACTCCCTCTTAGGGAGGAATGTGCTCTAGTACAATGCTGCTTCACCCTGAAGCTCTGCACTGATCTTTGGTGTGGGCCTCTGAGCTGATGTTTGGCCCGCTGCCCTTCATCACTACATCGCTGCTACTCTCCCGTACTACTGCCCATGGCGCTGCCACTGCCACCACCACATTTGTATTGCAGCTCCCTCTCAATCTGCTGCATCGTGCTGCCAACTGTTGCATTGCAACTTCAGTTGCTGAGAGAAACAACTAAAACTCTTGCCCAATCTTTGACAGACAAGTCAGTTGGGCTGCATCCTCTTCACTGAAGATCCATGGGCTGCTGCTCTGTGTTGACATCTGAAGACAGCTGTACAACCACAACTCTACACTGTGTAAGCAGACTTGCTCTGCGCTGCTGAAGTCACATCAGCCCCTGCGTTGAAATCTCCCACGTTGCTGCTGTGCTGTCCTCCTAAAGCCTCTACGCTGCTGTAGCTCTGCTCTGCGTAAGTCATCCTGCACTACACTGCTGAAGTCACATCAACTCCTCTGTGTTGTGCTGCCATGCTGCTGCTGCATCTGCATTGCGTTGCTCCCTTTAACCTTTAGCTCCGCCTTTTCTTCATCCGTGATTCTCTGCACCAACTGCTCCACTTGTCCTGCTACTGTCTTAAGGCTCCCGTAGCACGAATGTGATCCAAGAGCTGAGCTACTCAAGGATCTCGCCACCACTCTGTAGTTGCTCTACAGATCCATGTCGCCCCACTTTTCTGGTTCATGAGCACTAATGGCTACGTCATCTTCAGAGCCATCGTCCGCCACAACAGCCTTGGAAGTAGAAGCTACCTTGTCCTTCTTCTTCTGAGGACAATTGCTGGCGAAATGTCCTAGTTCGCCGCATTGGAAATACTTGATCTTGGATAGATCACTCTTCTTATTCCCTTGCTGCCTCTTTGATGCCTAGGATGCATCTTCTTCCTTTTCCTTCTTCACCTTACTTGATTCCGTGCTGTACTACTTCTTGGTGAACCAACGAAGTTTTTGTTGACAAAGGATTGCCCACATACTGTCCCAGTTGGGAGGGTCTTCTCTGCCCAAGATACTTTGGACAAAAGTTTCTTGGTCCTTTGTGACTGCGTTGAGTGCAGTCCTCACCATCACATCATCCTCCACCTTTGCTCCCATGGCAGACAATTGATCTTTGATCGCCTGTAATCTGAAAAGGAAGGGCTAGATTTCTTCTCCCTTGGCCATCATGAATAATCACATCTAGTTCTCCAGAAGCATTCTCCTTTGGACGGATCTTCCCTCATATAGGGCAGTTAAGGCTTTCCACATCTCCTGAGCCATTTTCTTGTCGACTATGTGTGGAACTATATGATCCTTAACCCCATCCATTATGAAGCGTTTGGTATGTGCCACAGCTTCCTCATGCTTCGCCAGGAGAGCAACATCGGTTGGCGTGGCCAGGACTTTTTCTGCATGGTCCCTCAGACCGTATGCCTCCATGACTACCAGGATTTTGGCCTTCCAGACTGCAAAGTTGGACAAATCGTCCAACCTATCTTGATCACGTAGTCCGTGAGGTGCCATCTGCTCAGCAAATCTGTTGGAACTCCTCCTCTCTATGCTAGAGATTTGGATCCAGGGTCCTTGGCGAAATAGGCACCCTCTGCTCCCTCTAACAACTGACCTCCTCTCTTGGAAGTCTGCCAAATCAAACGAATCAACTCTCTTCGATCCTTTGATTGATCTTCAGATTTCTTTGGCTGAAAACCCTCTGAGAAGTCGTTCTCCTCCTGCCCTTTGTCACCTAGTGCTTAGGCTAAATTCTAAATCTTCATAAATTTAACGCCACCAGCAACTTCTCAAGCTTTGCAGCACTGCTTTCGGCACTTTGAATCAGTGACGAATTCAAGTCTGCGTCACCCTTGCTTGCCTCTACATGAGCAGATAGTTCCAGCGTTGTCTCAGCACTGCCTCTGTGCAGTAAGTACGTGGACCTGCGTGGAGACTGCGTCACTCTGGCCTCTGCATGGCTCTGCTCCCTCAGTTGCTGTGCTGTCCTTTCCGGTCCGGCTTTCTGCGGCTGCTGCTGCTTTCTTTGCTGCCTTCTGCAACAAAAATTCTTTAGTCTTCTGCTGATGATCATGCTAGATATGCAATTGCTCTGATACCATATGAAAATTTCTGAATATAACTTTATGCAGAAACCCTACTGTTAGATCTGGTTATACTTCGATGTTAATCAAGTTATTAATACTGAAAATTCAGATTAACATCGAAGTAAACACATGACAGACTTTCACCGATTTAAATCTAAGCAAAAGATACATGCACATTGACAAAGTGACACCAAATATTTTCTGGACAACTATACTTGGAAAAACCCAATGCGGGAAAACTGGTCTTCTGGCTGCTGGAGGGTTTATATTATTAAGTAGTTTCTGAATACAACAAATCTGGGCACCTTACTGGTTAACCCGACAGAGAAAATAGATCCGCAGCAATACTTGCTGTTCTCGAGATTGAAAACTTAATTGATCCACACCCTCAAACGGGATTTACAGGTCTCAAACACTTTCTACCTCTAGAAACCCCAACGCTACCCTTGAAGCTGTCTGCGTTAGCCTTGCTAGCCTCTGCGTGACTTTGCTCTGGCCTAGAGAGGGCTGCGTAACCCCAGACTGGGTGACGCAGTCCCTAAGCTGCCCTGGATGGCCTCTGCGTAACCTTAGGGACCTCCTCCTGGCTCAACGTTGCCCTTTCTAGGCCTGTGTAGCACCTGTGTAGCGGCTGAAGCCCTCTGTGCTGCGCAGCTGCTGCGTAGTTGCCCCTGCTTCTCTGTGTTGCTCCTGATGCTGCCTCTCTGCCTCTTGTTGATTCTTAGCACTAGGATCAGATCATCCCCTTAGCCAATTCTACCCCTTGCTGCAGTTGAAACACTTCTGAAAATTCTTAGCAAACCTGCCCTAGAATTCCAGCTTAGTCTCAGTGCTCTGCCTTCGTGTGTGTGTTCCAACTGACTCCAAGCCTTTCCTTTATACTTTCTTGTTGGGAAACCAACAACCATGATCTAATCTTGAATTGATGGCTAGGATTAAAAGAAAGCTTGATCCGTGTGACTTGAGTCATTTCCATCACATGTCTTAATTAATTACCTTTAATATTTTAATTTTCCTAAGTTAGACTTAGGGTCTTTAATTAAAAATATTAATTAATTAATTATTTCCCAATCTGGATGGAATTTCCCAAATCCCTTTCTGGGTATTGGAGATCTCATGTACTCTAGTCCCTTCACAAATTTTGGGAGCTAGAGCACATTCGATGCTATTGCAACACTCAAGAAACTCAACACTTCTCCCTTGGGCGAGTCACTACAAATTGGAGGAAGTTGGAGATGGAATTCATTGGGTCGGATGGAAAGTTGGTTGTCCTTCGGGGTATGCATTCATATCTTCCATAGATAGTTTCAGCACATAGGATGGAGGCTGACTTGAGGCATGGTGACAGCATGGGCAATGGAATTGAGGATTTCAGAGGCTGGGGGACAACCCAAGCCACCTCACCACGATGTACGGGTATCTTGGACAAGTACCCGATAGTGTTTGGGGACGTACCACTGGGGTAACCCCTTGAAAGAGGATTTGAGCACACAATTGAGCTAGAGTCGGAGGTACATGTGTTGAAATTTCTGAATCTTTACACTTTATGCAGAAATTATTACTGTTAATTTGGTTATGCTCCTCCTACTTAGATAAGTTATTAACTAAATAAAATTCAAGTTAAAATCGAAGGAAAACACATAATAGATCTCCACCAATCCAGATCTAGAGCAAGTTCATGCACACATAGACAAAGTGACACAGTTATTTTTGGACAAATAGTCCCCGGAAAAGCCCAATGCGGGAAAACTGGTCTTCTGGTTGCTGGAGTGTTTTATTATTAAGAATTTTCTTAATACAACAAGCATGGGTTCCAGATCTGGAAAACCCGACAGAGAAATAATAGATTTATAGCTCACTGGCTGATCTAGGGCCAAAATAATAATTGATCCACACCCTCAAACGGGATTTACAGACCTCAGCCAAAATTAGGGCCTAGAAACCCCAACGCTGCCCCTGAAGCCTCTGAAGCCCCTCTGACGCTCAACGCTGCTCCAGAAAGGGCTGCATTACCCCAGACTGGGTGACACAGTCCTTACACTGCCCCTTAGGGTCTCTGCGTAACCCCTAAGGGTTTCCTGCAGAAAATCACGCTGTCCTTGAGGGACTGCGCAACCCCTGCGTAGCACAATTGTTGCCCTTCCTGCTGTTGCTCTCCTGCTTCTCTGCGCTGCCTCTGAGTTGATCTCTACCTCTTGTTGATTCTAAACCCTGGGATCAGATCATCCCCTTGGCCTAAATTCCCCTCTCTGCAGCTGAAACACTTTTGAGAATTCTTAGCAAACCCGCCCTAGAATCTCAGCTTAGCTTCAGTGCTTTGCCTCTGTGTGTCTTTACAAATGACCCCAAGCCTTTCCTTTATACTTTTTCTCGTTGGGAAATGACTATGATCAGATCTTGAATCAATGGCTAAGATTAAAAGAAAGCTCGATCCATGTGACTTAAGACAATTTCATCACATGTTTAATTAAATTCACTTTAGTTATTTAAGATCCCTAGGTTTTAACTTAGGAAATACATTAAAATAATTAATTAATTTAATATCTCCTAAACCAAATGAAATTTCCCAAATCAATTTCTGGGTCTTGTAGATCAAGTGTACTATAGTCCCTCCACAAAATTTGGGAGCTAGAGCACCACTGATGCTACCCCAAATACACAAAATCCCAACACTCCCTCTTAGCATCAGGGGTGTGCTCTCGCAATGCATCAGATTATGCATTACAACTATGCTCTGCGCTGCTGAAGTCACATCAGCCTCTGCGTTGCTGTTGCTGCTACTCTGCTTTGCGTTGCTCCTCCTAGTCTTCATATTTGACTCTGCTTCATCTGTGATCTATGCACCCACTGCTCCACTTGTCCCACTACTTGTCTTAAGGTTGCCATAGCTCTAATGTGATCCAAGAGATGAGCTGCTCAAGGATCTTGCCTTATACTATGTAGCTCCTCTACATATTCATGTCACCCCACCTCGGTGGTTCATGAGCACTCATGGCTGCATCATCTTCTGACCCATCATCTGCCACAACAACTTTGGAAGAAGAGGCTTCCTTGTCCTTTTTCTTCTGAGGACAATTGCTGGCAAAATGTCCCATTTCGCCACACTAGAAGCACTTGATCTTTGAGAGATTCTTCTTCTTCTTTGGCTGTCTCTTTGATGCCAAGGTTGCATCTTCCTCATCTTCCTTCTTCTCTTTGCTTGATCCTTAGCTATACTCCTTCTTGGTGAATCTGCAAAGTTCTTTTTGACGCATAATTGACCACAAGCTGTCCCAATCTGGGAGGTCCGCTCTGCCCAAGATACTTTGGACAAAGGTTTCCCACTTATCTCTGACTACGTTGAGGGAAGTCCTGACCATCACATCGTCTTCCACCTTAGCACCAGTTGCAGTCAATTGATCTCTGATCGACTGCAGTCTGAAGAGATGCTCCATGTCTTCTCCCTTGGTCATCATGAATGACCTCATTTGTGTCTCCAACAACATCTTCCTTTGGACAGATTTTCCCTCATATAGGGAGATCAAGGCCTTCCACATCTCATTAGCTGTCTTCTTCTCAGCTAAGTGTGGTACAATATGGTCCTTAATTCCATCCATAATCAGCCGCATGGCATGCCCAACAACTTCCTTATGCTTCCAAAGGAGATCCAGGTCGGTCGGTGTAGCCATAGTTTGCTCTGCATGGTCTCTAAGATTGTATGCCTCAAGGACTATCAGGATCCTTGCCGTCCAAATTGAGAAGTTTGAGAGGCCATCCAGCCTGTCCTGATCACGCAGTCCATGAGGAGCCATCTGCTTAGAATGTGTCGGAACTTCCTTTTCTCTTTTCTAGAGAAATGGATCTAAGGTCCTTGGTGAAACATGCACCTTCTGCTCCCCCTGACAACTGATTTCCCTCCTTGGAAATTTTCCAAATCAACAATGATTCAACGCTCTTTGAACATTTGATCAATTGCAAGTTCCTTTGGCTAGAAACTATTTGAGAAGCTAATCTCCTCTCGCTCTTTGTCACTTGTGCTTAGGCTAAAAATATGAAAACTTCAGATATTTAACCCCACTAGCACGTTCTGAATTTCCGCAGCTTTTCTTCTGTCTTTTCTGGATCTGACAGATTCAGATCTGCATCACACTGGCAGGCTTCAGACTAATCCAACGTTGTTTCTGAGTTGCCTCTGCGCAGTAATTGCGTGGGCTTGCTAGGAGACAACGTTAGACCGCGTCACCCTTCCCTCTGCGTGAATCTGCCTCTGAAAACTGCGCTGTCCCTTCAGATTTGTGTTTCTGCTGCTTTTCCAGTTGCTTTCTGCAGCTAAAACCTTCAGTCTCTTGCTAGTGACCCTCCTAGATCTGCAATTGCTCTGATACCATGTAGAAATTTCTGAATCTTTATACTTTATGCACAAATTATCACTGTTAATCTGGTTATGCTCCTCCTACTTAGATAAGTTATTAACTAAATAAAATTCAAGTTAAAATCGAAGCAAAACACGTAACAAATCTCCACCAATCCAGGTCTAGAACAAGTTCATGCACACATAGACAAAGTGACACAGTTATTTCTGGACAAATAGTCCCCAAAAAAACCCAATGCGGGAAAACCGGTCTTTTGGCTGTTGGAGGGTTTTATTATTTAGAATTTTCTGAAGACAACCAGCCCGGGTTCCAGATCTAGAAAACCCGACAGAGAAATAATAGATCTACAACTCATTGGCTGATCTAGGGCCAAAATAATGACTGATCCACACCCTCAAACGGGATTTACAGAACTCGGCCAAAATTAAGGCCTAGAAACCCCAGCGCTGCCCCTGAAGCCTCTGCGTCAGCCTTTGAAGCCCCTCTGACCCACAGTGCTGCCCCTGAAGCTTCTGCGTCAGCCTTTGAAGCCCCTCTAACCCACAAGGCTTCTCCAGAAAGGGCCGCGTTACACCAGACTAGGTGACACAGTCCTTATGCTGCCCCTTAGGGTCTTTGCGTAACCCCTGAGGGTTTCTTGCAGAAAATCACTCTGTCCTTGAGGGACTGCGCAACACCTGCGTAGCGCAGTTGCTGCCCTTCTTGTTGCCGCTCTCTTGCTTCTCTGCGCTGCCTCTTTGAGCTGATCTCTGCCTCTTGCTGATTCTAGACTGTGGGATCAGATCATCCCCTTGGGCCTAAATTCCCCTCTCTACAGCTGAAACACTTCTGAGAGTTCTTAGCAAACCCGCCCTAGAATCTTAGCTTAGCTTCAGTGCTCTGCCTCTGTGTGTGACTCTTTACAAATGACCCCAAGCCTTTCCTTTATACTTTTCTCGTTGGGAAACCAACGACCATGATCAAATCTTGAATCAATGGCTAAGATTAAATGAAAGCTTGATCCGTGTGACTTAAGACAATTTCATCACATGTTTAATGAAATTCACTTTAATTATTTAAGTTCCCTAAGTTTTAACTTAGGAAATACATTAAAATAATTAATTAATTTAATATCTCCTAAACCAGATGAAATTTCCCAAATCAATTTCTGGGTCTTGTAGATCAAGTGTACTCTAGTCCCTCCACAAAATTTGGGAGTTAGAGCACAACTGATGCTACCCCAAATACACAAAATATCAACAACAGGCAGTTATCACCACTCCTTATAGGCATCGCAAGTCCTACAAGGATGAAATGTAGTGTGCCATAAAGGAGTTGTTGGTACTTGGGCACGTCTGAATGATCTCTAGTCACATCACTTCATCAGTTGTTCTGGTGAAGGAGAAGGATGGGACATTACGCATGTGCATAGACTATAGAGCGCTCAACAAGAAGACCCTAAAGAACCACTACCCCATTCCACACATTGATGAGCTGATGGATGAGCTTAGAGGAGCCAAGTACTTCTAAGATAGACTTGCGTTCGGGGTACCTCCAGATCAGAGTGAGGGATCAGGATATCCCTAAGACGGCTTTCTGGTGCCACTTTGGGCATTTTGAGTTTTTGGTTATGCCCTTTGGGCTGACCAACACACCTGCCACCTTTCAGTCCTGCATGAATCACGTGTTCCATGGGAAATTGCAAAAGTTTGTGTTGGTATTCTTTGATGGTATTCTGATATACAACAGGACGTGGGAGGTATTTGCAACACTTGGAGATGGTGTTGCGCATTTTATAGGAGCAATAGTTTTATGCCAATTTGTCCAAGTGTGAGTTTGGAATGACAAAGATGCTCGACTTGGGGCACATTATTGGAGCAGATGGAGTGAGTGTGCTTGAGGAAAAGATCATGGCCATCCGGTATTGGCCAGTGCCCTAGAATATGATTTGAGTTGAGGGGGTTTGTGGGCATATGCACCTATTATAGGATGTTTGTAAAGGGATTCTCATAGTTGGCAACTCCCCTCACAGATTTGACCAAGAATGGGGCTTTAATGTGGACAAATAGAGCGCAACCATATTTGATTGCCTCAATGAGGTGATGAGTAGCTGCCCAATTTTGGACTCCTGGATTTCAATCAACCTTTCACCTTGGAGTGCGATGCATCAGGTGAGGGGGTTGGCGCAATACTATCTCAGGATGGTCAGCCCATCGCTTTTGAGAGTCAGAAGCTCCTTCTGCATGATAGGTCATATTCTATTTACGACAAGGAGATGTTGGCCATCATGCATGCGTTGGCCAAATTTTGGCAGTATCTGATGGGTAACAGATTCCGGGTGAAGACTGATCACAATAGTCTTCGCCATTTTATGGTGCAACAAGTCCTTAATGATAGGCAGTAGAGGTGGGTCAGCAAGGTCCAACCCTACGACTTTGATATTGAGTATGTCAAGGGCAAACATAATGTGCTGGCAGATGCATTATTCGAGAGGCTCGCGACACTTCCACTCATGAGCATTTGCCATGATTGGAAGGCACAGTTGTTGGTGGAGTACTCCAAAGTTTGGCAAGCATGTGAGATTCTGGAGGGTACACACACTGATGAGCATTACAAGGTGATGGTTGATGTCATATACTACATAGGGCGCATATTCTTGGTGCCGGGTTCACAATTGAGGGAGAGGATTCTCCATGCAACTCATTGCTCTCCATTGTCAAGGCACCAGGGGTTGTAGAAGACATATATGATGGTCAGAGAGCGTTTCACATGGAAAGCCCTCAAGGGGGATGTATTGAGATATGTGCAAGAGTGTGAGGCTTGTTAGAGGAATAAGGGGGAGTTGACCCATCCAACCGGGTTGTTGTAGCCACTTCCCATCCTCGAGGGGATGGGAGAGTATCTCCATGGTTTTTATCACAAGGCTACCTACGGTGCAGGGAAAAGATTGTATCTAGTTGGTGGTGGATTAGTTGACCAAATATGCACATTTCTTCGCCATTCCGGCACGGTATTCAACGTCACAGGTGGCAGAGTTATTCTTCAGGGAGGTCTTTTGCTTGCATGGACTCCCCAAGACCTTAGTCAGTGACAGAGACAATCGATTCATGGGGGCATTCTGGCAGCAGCTTTTTAGGTTAGTGGGCATTGAGCTCACCCCCAACACTAGCTACCACCCACAGACGACGGTCAAATCAAGAGGGTCAACAAATGGTTGGAGGGCTATCTACGAAACTACATAACCGGGCAGCAGAGGGCATGGATTTGGTGGTTGCATTTGGGCGAGTACTATTACAACATCACCCACCACATGTCCATTGGCATGTCACCTTTTCGTTCCTTGTATGGTTATGATGCTTTATCTTTTGCTAGCATTGTTTTTGGAGACAACCGTGGCCCAAAGGCCAGAGATTGGATCCAAGAGAGCCAAGATATCCTCAAGGCTCTCAAGGATAACTTATTGACAACTCAGAAACAATAAAAGGTGTACGCAGACAGGCACAAGATTGAGAGGCAATTTGAGGAGGGGGGCTTACTTTTCTTGTTGCTACAGCCATATCGTCAGCCTACACTGAAACAAAAGGGGGCTAAGAAGCTACAACTCCGTTTCTATGGGCCGTACTGGGGGATCAAGGGAGCTTGAGAGGTGGCCTATGAGTTGGAGCTTCCATTGGGGAGCAAGATCCATAATGTCTTTCATGTCTCATGCCTCAAGAAGGTGTTGGGACAACAAGTGACAAAACTACAAAGTTGCTTCCACTAGATGATGAGGGCATCTGGTTCTAGAGCCGGAAGTTATTTTGGAGGCTAGGCAGAGGAAGCTGAGAGCAAAACCATCAGGGAGTACTTAATACGCTGGAGGAACTTATCGGGTGAGGATGCCACTTGGGAGGGTGAGCACATACTTGAGCATCTAGCGCTGAAGTTGCTTGGGGACAAACAACATTTGGAAGGGGAGGAATGTAATTCCCCTTCCTAGAATAATTTTCCTTAAGTTAATTTTCACAATTTTGACATTTTTGTTGACTATGGGACCCACAAAATTTTGTAAGTAGAAGAAGCTCAACAACTTTTGGGGTCTTTCATCAATCATACTTTCTCATGTTTCTCAAGCTGCTTAGCCCTGTCACAGTGCTGTTCAACGCAGAGTTTTCCAAGGGGAGAGCTTACTCTTCTTTCGGTGGACTATGAGTGCCACCCTAGGGAAGTAAGATTGTGTCAAGTTGGAGGGGAGATTGGAGGAGTTCAAAGCTAAACATACAACCTTTTGTTCAACTAGTGCGTGTTCCAAGAGGACACAGTAGGGTACCAGACATTGCTCATTTCAGTTATCTTCCGGGTGGTGTTTGCCAAGAGAAATTTTGCACAGAGGCTCTAGGGGAAGATCCAGCCAATGAAGGAGTTTTGGGGCAGAAGATTGCCGCTAGGAGGTAGTGCGAATTTGTTCATCCAGGGCCTATGCAGTAGTAATGTTCTGGGCACACGTGGGAGTTTGAGGGAAGTGTTTGGGAGTTGGATTTTGCCGGGAGAATTAAGGAGAACTTTGGGGAAGTGAAACTCAGCCTTTTGGTAGTGATTGGAGGGATTTTTCAGGGAGTTTGCAGACATGCCGTATTTTTCAGCTAGTTGAGGAGGACATGGTAATTGGGGTTGATTTTCGGGGGTCAAAACCAAACGAAACCCATCCTGGGTTATGGTGGGTTATTTGAGAGGAGCTTGGGGCTAGTTTTGCAGAATTTTCTGAGTACTGGAGGTGGGCCTTTCAGGAGTTCCTTTCCAGCAGACAACACAATTTTTCTGGGGCAGTGCAGGGCATCCTTGGAGAAGATCATTCTCTCATGCAGGCATTCTATTTTCTCACCTAGGTCTTGTCAAGCTTCCCTTTGAGGCAAGCCCAGGTGCACTCCTTCCATAACATTGTACTCTTGCTCCATATATCCAATAAAATGGCTCAACTCGATGGCATTTTTGGGGTTTTCATGGGTGTTCACTGAATTTTCTGGATTTTGTTTTTGCATGTACTATTTTGCTTTGCATATCACTGTTTTCCTAATTAGGAACATTACTGTGGTATTAGAGATCAAATCTTGGCTCAACCGTGGGGAATTTTTCCTATGAACGAGGAGGATAGGCAGAACATCACTTATAGAAGGCAGAGGTACCGAAGCAGGGAGAGGGAGTTGGAAATCACACCTGATATTGAGGCACGTGGAAAGGCCATAGTAGTGGCAAATATGGGGGAGACAAGGAGCGAGGAGGAGGCAACATTTGAAAGTCTCTTGAAGGCCCTGAATGACTTAGCCAAGGGGCAGAAAGAAATGTTGGAGGAACTCCAACAAAAAAATAGGGACAAGAGCATCCATCGTGAGTTCCTACTTGGGGAGACTTCAGGGGCCTCCCAGAAGTATGACCACCCTTCACCAACCACTCATCCACTAGCCCTCAGTGGGCTAACCAGGACCACGCTGCCTACATTTTTACTCTCAGCACCTAGTGAGCAGGGTGGACTGAATGATCAGATGCCCATGGGACGCGTCCCCATGGAACACTGATGTTAAATTTAAATAATGTATGAGGTTGGGATCTGAGGTGTGAGAGCAAATATGGGGATTAAGAGATGGATCTGTGAATAGATGAGCTCTTACAAAGGGCTCAACTTTTTTGTGAACCAATGAAGATTGTATTTCATTTATTTGATAGAAATAAAAATGTTTTTTTTACTAAGGAATATATATATATATATATATATATATATATATGAAGCAAATTTTCTGCTCAATCTTTGTGTATTTGCAGATTTATTTATTTTCCTGATGATTGAGCAATTTCTATTGTTGGCAATGCATGCCAATTTGACATAACATTGAGCAGATTTTGTTAAGTGATTTGACAAACAAATAGAAGCTAAGGGGGTAGATTTATCTCTGTAATAAGAATTTTCCATATCCTTTATATGATTGGGAAGTTTATGTTTCCTAAGGGATGAAATATTATTCCATCGAGGCGAAATTTATAAATTTGCATTAAGTAATGATTTTCAAAATTTCAACATGGTTTCAGAATTGATTTGATTGAGATCTTTTTTTTGAAGAGGGAGTTCAGTGTTTTGGGTTTTACATTCTTGGGAGTGGTGATTGATTTGTTACAGATTGTTGGGTGCGAAACCCTAGAGCGTGTGAACCCTAGAAGGGATGACTACCTCGTCCTTAGAGAGTGTGACAAGGTGGGTGCTGCTTCCAATTTTACATCTTGGAAGTGTAGACTGCAAATGCTTGTAGAGGAGGCTGAGCTTTGGGAGCATATTGAGAAAGAGGTCATAGCACTTATGAATCCAAAACTGTTGGCTTTACATATTAAGGAGGCCAAGGAAAAGAGAATCATTCTTGATTGAATGAAGGTTCATTTGACCATTCACATTGTAGAGAAGAAGATGAACAAGGAGATGTGTGATGCATTGTTGTCATCATAAGGAGTTGAGTAATATGCAATGTTTTAGGTGTCATCAAAAGGGACACTATCCTAGCCAATGTTTAGGGAAGAAGAGGAAGGCCAAGCAACAGAAATAGGTTGCAGGGAGTGTAGGTACTGTAGTAGAGGTGGTTCAGCTGTCATACTAACTTGAAACCATCTTCTCCATGGTCTCTTCTTTATCTTCCAACATGGTGTCAAGAGCTGGATGGTGTCTGGACAGTGGGGCTTTGAGACGTGTGACTTCTGACATGGAACTCTTCAACAGCTTCAAGAATGTGGAAGGAATGATTGTGGAGTTAGGTGATGATTATAATTATCCCATGAAAGGAATGGATCCATTTCCTTCCAGATGCCATCAGGTGTTGTTCTTGAGTTGAATGATGTTTTGAAGAAAAAACTTCTTTTAGTTTCTTGTATGATAGATTTTCATTATAGTGATGCATTTGAAGGACAACCTTGCAATATTAGTGATTCTAGACTAGCGAGTTTGAGGACTTTGGCAAGAGGTTTGTGATGGTGGCCTTAATGGATTACTTGCTGATCATGTGGTGCTTATACATACTAGCAGGAATCCAGGTGAGCCTTCTAGTTTTGAGAAGGCATATGTAGAGCATTTGTGGTGAGATGCCATGGAATTCACCCAACTATTGCTGCCCAAACATTCTGTACTATTCAGATATGATTTTTCAACTGTTGTTCTCATGATGATTGAGTAGTTTGAGTGATAGTTATTCGTGCTGATTTGACATAACATTGAAAATATTTTATAAAGTGATTTAAAAACCATTAGATTTATAGCTGTGATAAGTATTGTTCAAATATGTTATATGCTTGGGAAGTGTGCTCTAAGGTCTGAAACATTGTTCCATTGAAGTACACTTGGTCAAATTTTTTTTCTTGAGCAGCCCTGGGAATTGGGTTGAAAATAAGTGCAATATATGCTGCTGTAGTTTATATTTTCAGATTCATCCATAAGGATTAAAGTTCATAATAAATTGATCCAACGAACCTTAAAGTTGAGGAGAAATTTCTGAATTTACATTAAACAATGATTTTCCAAATTTCAACACGTCAACTCCTTGAGACAAATTCTTCTCACACCACATTATGAGTTGTCCATGACTTCTTCCTAGTTTTGTCTGCTTCATACTTTTCCTTTATTTATCTTCAAAATGTTGAGCTATGGATTGCTTTGTCATTGTTGGACAGAAAATTCATTTGTTGTAGAGAGTCTTGTTACAATAAAACCTAGCACCCTTGAAGTGTGAAGTCCCAAACACTTACGTGATAGCTTTCTGTAACTCAGGAAGGCTACCCACTGTCACCTTGTGCAACATCCCCAATTTTGATTTTCCGCATTAGAGTTGTGTTTTGGAAGATGAGGCAGTTCCGACATTGGGACTTAGGAGGAAAAAGGGAAATCACAGCTCTAGTAGAACGTGGGGCCCACAAGAGAGAGAAATTCTGCGCAAGAAGGGAACTCACACTCTTGGAGGAGAGAGAAAAGAGGAGGGTGTGCGAATTAGGAGAGAGAAAGAGTGGGGGCCACCAAGGGAGAGAAGGAGGCCAACAATTATAAATAAGGAGAAGAGGCCTTCATTTGCATCTTTTGACAATTTAACTTCTGAACACAAGTTTTTTTGAGCTGATTTACCAAATCAACCAATGCTATTTAGGACGAGGGATTCCCAAGTGGGAATTCCACTTCTACTTTAGGTGAACTCTGAGTTTCACCCTAGGAGAGTAGAGAAAATTCTATCTCAGGACTTCTAAAGGAGCTACATTGCAGATCATTTCCAACTGGTGCATATTTTCCTTGGGTGTAGAAGTTGTTCGAAGCATGCCAATTGAGATCAACTACAAATCGCTACAGTTCTGGAGGGTTTGCCGGAGTTTTTCCCACACATAGCCAGAAATTTTGTAGCAAATTTGTTGGGCTGTGAGGAAGGGATTTTGAGGAGCCATTTCTCTCACTCTGAGCATTGCGCACAGGTTTCTGGCTTAGCTTGTGCAAGGGAAGAAGGGAGAAGAATTTGTGGAGATATAGGGGAAAGGGATTGAAGGTGTTTTTCTAGAGAGATTTGTAGGAACTTGGGAGGCATTCTGGTGAGGATTGTGGCACGTATTGGCTGAGCTATTTGCAACGGTGTGCATTGTCTGACAGAGAGAGGAGCTCGCACCATTTTGGGGCACGAGTGATTTGTGGATCTAACCCAAACCCTTTTTGGGGTTTTGTGGGTTTGGTGAGAGGAAGCTAGGATTAATTTTGCGGAATTTTTTGAGCACTTCTGAGAGAAGAATTCCTAGTTCCATTCAACAGCCAGCAACATAAATTATTGGAGGAGGGCGCAGTTCATCTTGGGACCTCTTCCACCACTTGGGTTCGTGAGATATTTCTGGGTCCTGCGGGGTATTTAGTGAGGAGGCCACCATTACAGTTTCAACTCATTCCAAGCACTCTTTAGAGCAATTCCTCCAGTTTCCTTCCAACATCCTTCCAGCAGCTACTAGTAGTTCTTCCTGGGCACGCAGAGTTCTTCCCGGGGGATCTTTCCAGCATTTGAGCATTGCACACCTGGGTTCTTGCCATAGCTTGCAATAGCAAGCCCAAGTTCCTGTGATCTCATTTATTGTGCTCATATTTATCAAAATTAATAAAATTACTTGGAGTTTTTGCTCATATTTCTGTGTTCAAATGTGTATGGTTGTCCATTCTGAATTTGTGGCTGTAGCTAGTTCATTGCTTCTGTTATCTACTGTTTTTTTCCTTTTGGAATATTACACCTTGGCAACTCTTCCTCTCACGTTAGGTTGGCTCTTCTCTACCAGAATGGAGTATTCCCAAGTAAGATTTCTTAGGCTATGGAGTGGAGGCTATACATGATGTTTGAAGAGTAAACCTTAATGAAAGAAGTGGTTGTGGAAGTGGTGAAAATATGAATTGTTTGAAAATAATAAGTTGATGGAAACTTGAAGATTAGTGACTACCAAATCTTAGACAAAACAGAGTCAAAGAAGCATGGATCTAAGAGGGTGAGTGCTCGAATATGTAAATCAAAGAAAGGTTGTTATACATCCCACAAATCATCCTTGGTGTGCTGAAAATTATTGCAGAAAATTAACCCTGGAGATCTAGGGGTGCCACTCATAAACATTGCTATGAAGGTGATGTCATATTACTCTTAGCAAAGACTTATTTGATGGATGCAAGCTTTAAATAACAACAAAAATATGAGAGGGACTATGTTCTCATATTATATTGTCCTAAAGGTAGATACTCCATTATAGGGCCTTCATAAGAAGCTACAAGGATTTCCTACAAGAATCAACCTGTGAAAATATAAAAAACTCATGTAAACTAGTAGCAATACCTCCAGTCTTCCGTTAAACTTGCCACTATGATGTATAATGTATAGCTTAGGGGGAGAATTTATTTGATCGATGTGAAAAAAATGCAAATATAGAAATCTGACGTAAACTAGAAACAATACCTCCAATATTCCGCTAAGGTTGCCACTATGATGTACAATGTAGCTCAATGGGAGAGTTTATTTGATCCCCATATTCCCAACCATTGCAAATGGAGAGAAAACTCCTCCTTATAGAGGGAGCCTCGTATAAAATTCAAGTCAACAAAGGCCTATAGAATTTATGTTATAGGTCAAAGACAATTTGAAGTTTGCAGGGATGTGACCTTTGATGAGAATATGTCTTATTGGAATTCTAAAGAAGTATTTGTGGATTCTAAAGGTGCCGAGGTACATAAAGTTCGCAACAAAGAAGTTAATGGTATATCCATTACTGCGGAACATCCCAAAGATCCTTAAGAAAATCCATAAGGGCCTAGTGAACTAGTGGATACGATTGTTCCTGAAATAAAAAAGAGGCTAGCATGGCTTAAATCTACCTTGTAGGAAGACAAAGGACGTGCAACACCACATGGCTCCTTTAGGGAAAGCAAGAGGCCAAAGAGGTATTCTGGATATGCAACCTTAATGACTAATCTTATTGATGTTGAACCTTCCACCTTTGAAGAAGCAACTATCCCACAAGTTTGGAAGGATGGATGTTAGAAGAATACCAATCGATTGTGAAGAATGATGTATGGGAAATTGTGCCTAGACCTGAAGGAAAATTATTAGTATCCTCCAAATGGGTATACAAGATCAAGCATGTAGTGGATAACGGTGTTGACAAATACAAGGCGATATTTGTGGCTAGAGGGTTCTCCTAGAAAGAGGGAGAAGACTGTGCTGAGACTTTTGCCTTGGTTACGAGGTTCACTACCATTAGATCTATTGTTTCTATTGCTTCTTCTATTGGTTGGAACTTACATCAAATGGATGTAAAGACTGATATTCTTAATGGCGTTATTGAGGAAGAAGTGTACATAGAGCAACCTCAAGGTTTTGAGGTCCATGGTAGAGAGTCTCACATTTGTAGGTTGAAGAAAGCCTTGTATGGAATTAGGCAAGCCCTTAGAGTATGGTATACATGAATTGACAATTATTTGACAAGACTTGGTTTCTCCAAAAGTGATGTTGATCCAAACTTGTACTTGAAGGTCTAGAAGAATGAATCTGTGATTCCATTTTGTACGTTGATGACTTATTTTTGAAAGGCGTGGATTATCTCATTATTCAAAGTAAGAGGGAGTTGGCCTCATAATTTGATATAAAGGATCTTGGGTTGATGCGCTACTATTAGGGGCTAGAAGTATGGCAGAAGCCCAACAAAATCTTTCTTGGTCAAGGAAAATATATCATCAAGATCCTGCAAAAGATTTTAATGATGGACTGTAAGTCGATGCCGACTCCCATAGTTACAAATTTGAGAAATTTGAGACACAAAGTTTGATTTGGTAGATCCATCCATGTACTAGAAGATGATTTCCTCATTGATGTATTTGGTTAATAATAGGCCAAACATTGCTCTGCAGTGAACACGTTGAGCCAGTTCCAAGTGGAGCGGAGACACGATCATTGGATAGCAACAAAGCACATATTGAGATATTTGCGTGGTACGAATGACTTTGGTCTGAGATATGTCTCAAACAGTGACGTACAAGTTCCATAGTTATCAAAACCGGCTGATTTGAACCGGTAACCGGTCAAACCGACCGGTCAGCTAAGTCACCGGGCGGAACCAGCCATGCAACCGGGTTCAAGGAGGCATCTCACAAAAAAATCCCAGTTAACCGGACCTAACTGGCCGGTTAGGTATGGAACCGGCCGGTTAATGCATAAACCAGCCGGTTAGGTGTCCCATGCTCAAGTTTGTGCTACCATTTCAGGAGGGCAAGGGGGGCTTCACTTGACTTTGCCTACCCTCTCATTTTCTTGACACATCCTCTTGGCAATTAATGGTAATGTTAAATTCTTAAAGTAAAAGTGACATTTCCTTTTTTTTTCATTTTCATCCTTTTACTTAAATTTTTAACATTACCATGAAATGACTCAAGATGTTTAAGAGTGGTTTCGTCCTCATTGGATTTCATATGGAGAAACTAGAATTTTAGATTTCACTCAAAATTCAGCAGACTTAATGGTTTTAAGGGTTTCATGGCTTGGGGGTTTGCAATGTTTCCATTTGTTTCTATCATGTGTAAGGGTACGAGATTGGCATTTGATCAAGAGCATGAAGTCATTTAAGAACCTTGATGTTGGTGGCATTGATTGTTGAACTTTGTTGATGTTGGTGGTATTGATTGTTGAACTTCCCTACCGTGGCCTTAACAAGAATTTACCCTTCACTGAAAGGAAAACAACTGGTTAGGCATGCTAATATTTTTCTACTGCATTTTAAGGTTGAGGAAATGAACCCTTCACTCAAACCAAAATCACTGTTTAGGCATGTTAAACTTTTTCAATTTCTATCATGTTATAAGGTTGAGCAATCCAAGTCTGAAGACTTTGAGCTAGATGATGTTTATGTATCTCTTGTTGATGATCCCATTTCTAGTAGCGATGAATCAATGATGAGTTTCATGAGAGACCATGTTGCTCGGTGATTTGTAGTTTTGATGTCTATTTTTGCTACTACTACTACTACTACTAAAGTTGTAGAGAAGTTTTAGGAGTCCTCAAACTCTAAGCCATATTATTTATGTAGCTCATGTTGATGATCCCTTGTCTAGTAGTGGTGATGATTTTGATCATGATGAGGAGTGATCATGTTGTTGATCACTAATATGTAGTCTTGTATTAAGCCAATGGCCTCATAGCTTGTAGCATTGTTTTTGGACTTTATGGGCCATTTGGAGCCTCATTGCTTATGTATTTTTCGATGATATGTATTGCACTCGGTGCCATTTTGATATATTCACCTTTGCATGGTATATAAATGAGCAAACTTTGCATATTTTGTCTCTATTGGCTTGGAATCATGGTTGCAAATGTTAAAAATAGCTCTTTTTATTAAAAAATAATTATTTAATGTATTTTTTTTAAAACCGGTTCATTGAGATTTGACCGCTCCCGGTTAAACCGGTTCCGGTTGGAAACCCGGTTCATTAGGTCCACCGGTCCGGTCACCGGTTCCGGTTTTAATAACTATGCGTACAACTGCAGGGCTATATAGGGGATGCAAATTGGGTAGGGAGTGCGAAAGACAGAAAGAGCACCTTCGGAGGTCGCTTTAATTTGGGCTCCACTATGATTTCGTGGATGAGCAGGAAGCAAGCATCTGTCGCACTCACTACTGCCGAGGCATAATATATTGCATCTATCTTAGCGAGTTGTGAAGTAGTATGGCCTCAGAAGTTACTCACGAGACTGTTTGATCATGTGCTTGAGCTGACAGTGATATATTGTGATAATCAAAGTTATGTGACGCTGATAGAAAATCCAGTTTTCCATGACAAGTCGAAGCACATCAAGATCAAGTGCCACTTCATTTGTGACGTTGTGCAGAAGGGAGCAGTGAAGCTTCATAATGTCTCATATTGCTTCAGTATGAGAAGATTGCTCATATTCTTACAAAGCCTCTGTCCCGAGCAAATTTTGTAAACTTCAGAGAAAAGCTTTGACTTGTAGAGAATACCTCTCTCATTGAGAGGGAGTGCTGATGAGATAGCATCTTGGATTGACATTCTCCTTGTGTTAGGTACTGTTACCCGCATTAGGGAAATTATCCCTGTGTCAAGTACATTGACTTAAATTAGGGAGAACAGTTCGACATAGGACTGGCATTCTTCCTGTCATATATGTCTCAAATTAGGAAGATTGGTCCTGGAGCATTATATTCATTTAGCATCGAGTCATGGATTGTGTTGCTAAAGTTTGGCCTTTGGCGATTCATCATGTGTCATTGACTAGTTTGGATGCCATGTGTTAGGTAACAACCCGAATTATGGCGACTAGTTGAATGCTCAAATATATCCCATTTTTTTGAAGTACTGACCCGAATCATGGTGAGCACACACCATAGGTTTGAAGTACTGACTCGAATGATGGGATTAGTTGATGTAATTGATTTATCATGCATCTGAAGCACTAACCCAAATTATGGCGAGGATATACCATAGCTATGAAGTGCTGACCCGAATTACGGTAAATGATTTGATGCTATTGGATTACCATGTGTCAAAATTGTTACTCGATTACGATAATGATTTGTTATAACCTTTTCTTAGAGAAATTTGTTCACAAGAAGAGCATCGATCTAGTCATTATGAATACCTCCCTAGCTAAGAGGGAGTGTTGAATTTTTGTAGCTATGGTCGATATTCATAATTTATATTTTAGCCTTTGTAATGTATAAAAAATTTGTAAGACATGCTCTTTATGTCATTTTGATTATTTAGCCCTTGAAAGGATTATCGTAAGACATGTTTTTCATGTTAGATTTAAAAGAAAAAAATTCAAAATTTGAATTTTGAATTTTGAATTTTTGGCACCAAAATAGGCAAGTCAGCCCTAGTGAAGAGACACAACCATTTGTGAAGGTAGAACACTTTATAAAGGCATTCGACCTCCTCGACAAAGGCACCATTCGACCTAACACAAGAAATAAGTTTCTGGGCATCCAAGCGAAGGACAAGGACGTAAAATGATGAATCTCTGTCTCTCTTTCTCTCTCTCTCTCTCTCTCTCTCTCTCTCTCTAGCTCACATTTCTCTCTCCAGATCTCACACTTGTGAATTCTGGTCTGCAGTTTCTAGGAAGGCTGAGTTGCAGGGTCGATAGGGTCTAGTTGCAAGGCTGAAGTTGCAGAGTGGAGTTGCAAGGCAGAAGTTGGAGGGCTGAATAACAGGGCTGAGTTGCAGGGCAGTTTGGAGGCTTGACTTGAGGGTTGTGGACCAAGTTTGACCATAAGATTTTTTGTTCAGTTTGGCCTCATAGTTGACTAGTTGCATTAGATGTATCTCTTGTTGAACTGGAGAATTTTTCTAAGAAGGTTGCTGGGTTTTTCCCTAAGTGTATTTTCCCAGGGTAAATCTTCTGTTCCCTTTGTGATTTCTACTGTCTTTTTATGGTTGAATTTATGAGGTGTAATTGCTTAATGATAAACTGTAATTGTTAAAAGAAGATATATATCATTAGAAGTACTTACCAATATTTTAGAAATATTGTATTTGTATCTATTGCACTTGAAAACTCAACACTTTGGATGACAAAAATACTTGAACCACTCTTTTTGATTTTCTTCAAAAGATTCCTCAAATAATCTAATCAATGCATCTTCATAAATCACATTATTTATTAAAGCATATTTCATGAATCTTACCACGTGATCAATAGTTGAAGAAGAAATTCCATTAATTTTGGGACAATTTTTATAGCAATTTTGGTAAAGATGCTTTGGATATCCCGAGACATCCCAAATATCCAAGGCTGGGTATTTCTTATGCAATTCCTAATAAGCATTTTTTATACCGTAAAATTTTCATAATATGCAAATATAGAGTTGCCAAATAAGAGGTTCTAACATATTCTTTGGGATACTTTCATAAAAAACTATTGAAGTGTAGACTTTGGATCTTGAGGAGGTGGACTCAACTCCTTCCTACTAACAATGCCAAAAATGTTGCTGCAAAATCTAGCAGGCCTAGTGCAAAGCCCCCATTAGGCAGAACCAAACCTCATGGCAACGAGAGCTGGGGCTGTCATTGTCACCTCAACAACCTTTCTGCTGCTCTATAGTGTTATTAGACCACAAGGGAGGCTTCCCTAAATCACCTAAAGGATATTCAACTACCATGTCTGAAGGTGATAGATATGAGGTCTATAATGTGGGATAAAGTATCGAAGAAGCCTAGAAGGCTTGGATGTTCAATGCCAAAATTCAAGTATTCAATTTTTATACCAACTAGTTGTTATAAGTTAGGGTTTTGCTGATTTGCGATGATAGTGTACACGATGTCATATAAAACCAAAGGAAAATGCCTTTCAATGAATAACCAATAAAGAGGCAAGGCCTTCAAATAGGCACAAAGTATTAGGGTTATTAATGGAATTCTATGGTTGAAACCAGTGTTGCGAACATCTTGATAACATCCCGATTTTATCTCGAAAACAAGATTTTTTGGCCTAGCCAATGTTTTCGATTTTTAAAGATATTTTTATGGTCTCTTAATTTTGTCGATGTTTGCCTATTTTTCACTGATATTTTGCTGATTTTTACGACTTTTTGGTTTTTCGGACCCTTCCAATGTTCGCAACATTGGTTGAAATAAGCATGAACAACAAAATAAGGAAGACGCTATCTCTAAGGAGGAGGGTTTTACCATGGAACAATGTTAGATTTTTCTTTTGTATTATTTATTGATGCAATTCCTACTTTATGAACCATAAACATCAAAGTTCAAATATAAACTTACTTTTAGGTAATGTTTGACATAAAACCCTAGTTGCTTACCCTAGGTATCTAGAAAAAACTTAAAGAAGAAGGAACTTAAGTAATTAAATGAATGATTTGTTGAAACATGTAACTAGGTTCGGTCTTCGTAATGACATATGTAATCATGATTGTATGTATTTGATGTAAAGAGAAAAATAAAATTGTTATTGTCATTCTTGAGGCATGGGTTTTATGCTCAAGGTTATTTGATTTATAGGTCAAGCACCCATTGAGTGCTTCTAGTGCTTGTCTTTGAGTCAGCAAATCATAAGAGTCATTTTCATGTATGGAAGACCCTTTTGGGCATGTTACATATTGTAAAGAAAAAATTATTTGAGTAAAAATTAGTGTAAAAAACCCTCTAAGTCAAGTCAGCCTACAAGCTATGACAGGAAGCCTATATATAAAGAGCTCGATCTCGTTTGTAAGGACATTGAATTAAGTTCGTTGGAAGCACAAGAAGAACAAGTATATCCAACAAAGGAGAAAGAAATAAAAGAGGAAGAAAATCGAATCTTTGAGGACTATTTTAGGGCTAACTCCTTTCACACGAGCGAAGAGGTTAGGGTAGAATTTGTTGCAGCAGAGCCGAAGTACAACCACCATATAGAAGTGGAATTCAATATCAAAAGAAGTTAAATTTGGTAAGCCAAATTATTGAAGAAGCTGTTGTCCAAGTGAAAGAGAAAAGAGGCAATTTCACCCATATTCCAGCCACACGTGTAATCTAAAGTTTCAGCAGAAGTAGCTGAAATTGCAGTTGTAATTGCATGTACGAAGTTGAGGTCAAAGAAGAGAGTTGCAACAGTTGTGAAGCTGGTTTGACTTTGCTAGAAGAAAGTTCTTCGAAGGAGAGGTTTGACTTGGTCTTGGAGGGGTCTTGGTCAAGGGTCATAGGTCTTGGAATTTGCCATTTGAAGTTCTATAAGAAGAGAATATTTCTTGCGGGTTTTCCTTTCAAGAGGGGAGGTTTTGGCCTTGGTTGATAGCCTATATCTTGTGTCCTGTTGTCTCATAATAATAATCAAGTGAAAGAAGCTAATGAATTTAAGTTAAAAATGCATCACAAGTAGTTATCAAAGCAAGAGAAATCACCTAATCTAGCTTCCCCTAGATTTCTCAACATGGTATCAGAGCTAAGGTGACAAGACAAGGAAAGGCAGCTTGGAGAAGGATCATCAAAAGGAATATCAAGGAAGTCAAGACATCAAAGAGAACATCAAACCATCAAGAATGATCTAAGGAGCATCAAGGAAGACTACCCATCTCATCACAAGGATCATGCCATCTAGAAGCAATGTCAAGAAGAAGACCACAAAGACTCTACTTTCAAGAAGGATTACACATTAGAATCATATTGAAGTCTCCATATTCTACACTTCTACATTCCAAGGAAGCTAGAAGAAGCATTGCCATCATCATCAAAGAAAACAAGGTGATGTCCCTTTCTTTGGAGAACAGATCACATCTCAAATTTGAAGAAAGGCATCTCTAGAAGAAGTATTGCCATCTTCAAGGAAGCAATCATCATCAAAATCAAGAAAGGCATCAAGTTGAAGATATTGTCATCAAAGAAGCATCTTCACTTGACAAGTACTTTTATATCTATGTTTGAATCTACTATCAAAATGACTTCATTCTACAAGGAAAGCAAAAATTGGTTGGGTCATCAAATTTCCTTGCATGGAAGAAGAGGACAAATTTGATCCTCGTAGAGAATGAAGTTATTGGACATGTTAAGGATTCAATCGTCAAATCACCACAAGAAGAAGCTCAAGCTCTATTGAAGTATATGAAAGGGGAAATAAGGGCTCAAAGAATCCTTATAGAATCACCTTCATCCCTTATGTGGAAAAGTTGGAGAAATCAAAAGAAATCTATGATAAGGTGGTAGAATTGTTCTTCATAAGCACTACAGGAGAAGTTATATCTTTGAGAACATAGTTATACACGATGAAGGTATCAAAGGAAGAAGGGATAGCCTCATATCTTATGAGGGTGTCACAAATAAGAGACCAACTACAAGAGTTAGGGGAAACAATGTCCGACCAAGAAATGACCATCGTTGTGCTCAATGCACTACCTAATGAATGGGGCAAATTTGTATCAACCATCTATGGAAAGAAGGAAGCCACCCCATTCAGTGAACTTTGGTCATTATGTAAGATTGGAGAAAATAGGTTGAAGGAAAAAATTGATGTGGGATCAAATGAACAAGTTCAAGCATTTGCTGCCATGGCTAGGAGAAAAGGAAAGTTTGGAAAGCTTGGTCCTCAAAAAAGGAAGAAGATCGATATGTCAAAGATACAATGCTATGAATGTAACAAATATGGGCACTTTAAAAGGAATTGTCCCAAACTCAAGAAGGACAACGAGAAGAGAAAGGAAAGGAATGAAGCGCATATCACCGATGAAGTAGAAGAACCTGAAAATAAGAAATTAAAGGAGGGATCTCTACTATGACTGAGATAATCTCCTTCTCCTGGTTATAGAAGATGATAGAAAACATGAAGATGAATTAGAGCTGAAATAAATATGACATTATCATAGAAGCTTGAAAAGGATATTTGAAGTAGAAGTCTATATGGTAGTAGTAGTCTTCATGATAGAAAGAAAGTAGCTCTTGAAACTTTCATTGAAAGCATGAAAATAGTAGTATATATGGTTGGAAGAAAGTTATCTAGCATGATAAAAGGTAGAGAAAGGTAATCATACATCATCATTATTAGGAAGGAGCATTTGCAAGATGAGGGCAATCAAAATCCTTTATTGGAATCTTCATTAGAAGCTTTACCTCTACTTGGAAGAAGCAAGTGTCTCCCTAATACTCTACGGTCCACTTTGTGCGGGATCCAGTTGTAAGTTATGATGACGAAGATGTGCAACATGTGATGTTGGTTGAAGTACTTTAATCTTCAAAGGAAAAAAAGTTGCTGAAGGAAGTCTAGATGACCACATTAAGGAAGAGGTATGTAAATATTTGGAAATAGATAGGTAAAGTCATGTCATCATGTCGTTGCGGTTAGGATGGGTGAATGCTCTACCTCATGAGCATGATCAAAGAAGAAGGATCTCTTCATTTAGGAAAATGCACGAAGGCATGAAGACAATATGCCTTGAACTCGTTCACATATTGATAAGATGAAATCAACATAATATGACCTCATATGGAATATGAGGTGGTTGACAATGATGAAGGAGCTATGTGAAGAAAAGAAGAAGAGTTCGTGAAAGATGCAACTATAGTCTTGTAAGATAAGATATGTGATTGACATCCGATAAATAGAAGAATTAGCTATGACATCTCGATGGAAGAAGAAGGTATGAAGACCTTGATAGGTAAGTTGGAAAAGGAAAAACCTTGGTAATATATGTCTTGGGGATGGATTCATACATGTGCAGGATGTCGATGTTGCGAGAAGTAGATGTCATGACGAAAGACCATCATAAAAAGGTAACTTTGATTTGATGTTCATTTTGATTTTTGAAAGCATCCGATTGGGTTGAAATAGGGCTAGTGAAAGAGAGTTGTAGATGTCACCTACAACTAGCACTCATGAGATTGGATTAAGAACATCCCGAAAGAAGCAGGACTTGGAAAAGGTAGTTGCACAAAGGAAAAGCCAAATGTGGACTAGAAGATCACTTTCCAATGAAAAGGATGACATGACTATTGGTTGAACCCTATGGTTTGTTGAAGGAAAGTGATGGAGAAGATGGTTGATGCCCTACAAGAAGTTATAGAAGATGAAGGCTCCATGATGAAGAAATTGAAGTTCATGACATCGAAAGCAGGAGACCTACAAGCAGTTGATAGTACCATGATCTCCACCAAAGAGTAGAGAGCTGCTGTTGGAAACAAGTCCCTAGTTAAGAGGGAGCTTGGACAAGTCCCTGGTTAAGAGGGAGCTTGGAAAAATCCCTGGTTAAGAGGGAGCTTGAGTATATTCCTTTATAGGAATTAGTATATGCTCCCTAGTTGAGAGGGAGAGATAAACACATCATTTTTGTCTTCATGTCATGAAGAAAAAATGGAGGATTGGGTAAGCATTTGAGATTGATTCTGATAGTCTTTGAGGATGTGGTACGACATCCAATAAGTAAGAGTAGTCGAAGAGGAAATCCCTTGAGGATGTGTAATTCCAACTTCCAAGACATGAATTGTCCTAAAAGGACATATCCTTTGAAAATCTGGGTGGGGTATGTGCCTTGACAGACAATGATGATGGTGTCTATTAGTCATTGGTCTCGCCAACATTGTGCTATGATCTTGTGGAGAGATAGAGCTGTTAGTCAAGGCGTTGCTATGTGACAATATTGCTTGGTATGATGAGATGCATTGGTATAAGCTGATAAGATAGCTTATGAGATGGCTTACCAATCTGACTCTTCTTATGAGAATTCTTTAGTTTGAGAATGTCCAAGTACCATGTATGTATTATGAATACCTCCATAGTTAAGAGGGAGTGTTGAAATATGTAACTAGGTTCGGTCTTCATAATAAAGAGAAAAATAAAATTATTATTGTCATTCTTGAGGCATGGGTTTCATGCTCAAGATTATTTGATTTATAGGTCAAGCTCCCATTGAGTGCTTCTAGTGCTTGTCTTTGAGTCAGCAAGTCATAAGAGTCATTGTCATGTATGGAAGACGCTTTTGGGGATGTTACATATTTTAAAGAAAAATTATTTGAGTCAAAATTATAGTCAAAGACCCTCCAAGACAAGTTTGCCTTTGCAAGTGACAAGTCGGCTTAGGGACAGTGACAAGTCGACCTATAAGTTGTGACATGAAGCCTATATATAAAGAGCTCGACCTCATTTGTAAGGGCATAGAATCAAGTTCGTTGGAAGCACAAGAAGCACAAGTATATCCAACGAAGGAGAGAGAAATAAAAGAGAAAGAAAACCAAATATTTGAGGACTGTTTTGGGGCTAATTCCTTTCACACGTGCGAAGAGGCTAGGGCAGAATTTGTTGCAGCAGAGCCGAAGTACAATCACCATATAGAAGCTGAATTTAGGATCAAAAGAAGGTAAATTTGGTAAGTCGAATTATTGAAGAAGCTACTGTCCAAGCGAAGGAGAATAGGGGCAATTTCACCCATATTCGAGACACACATGTAATCTAGGGTTTCAGCAAAAGTAGACGAAATTTCACTCATAATTGCAAGTCCGAAGTTGAGGTCAAAGAAGAGAGTTGCAACAGTTGTGAAGTTGGTTTGACTTGGATTGACTTTGTTATAGGAAAGTTTTTCAAAGGAGAAGTTTGACTTGGTCTTGGAGGGGTCTTGGTCAAGCGTCATAGGTCTTGGAATTCGTCATTTGAAGTTCTATAAGAAGAGAAGAGTTCTCTCGGTTTTTCCTCTCAAGAGGAGAGGTTTTGGCCGTGGCTGATAGTCTATATCTTGTGTCCTCTTGTCTCATTGTTATTTCATAGTTTGGTAGCTATTTGATGATAAAAACATAATAATAATCAAGTGAAAGAAGAAACTAATGAAGTTAAGTTAAAAATAAATCACTAGCAGTTATCAAAGCAAGCGAAATCACGTAATCTAGCTGCCCCTAGATTTCTCAACATGATTGACACAATTTATGATTAGTGCCTTGCCCTAAATGTGCTAAATGGTGTCTTCTAGGAAAAATTCAGTGAGAATGGCTTTAATGGAGATATGGGGGATGACTGGGGCATCAAATTTTAAAACCCTCACCATTTTCCTTGTGAGGGGGGAATTTAAATATAAGAAATACACATTTAGAGTTTCCTTATAGGTTTCAGAGAGAACAATTTTACATGTTATAAAGGAGAAATATTTCAACATAGATTTAACATTTAATCATGGCACAAGAAAGAAACCCTACTACATAAATTCAATATGAAAAATATAGAAAAAAGGCATGGAATTTACAAAAATCTCCAAAGAAACACTTCATTTAATCCTAGGAAAACATCTTCATACAAACATCCATATTTGAAAGATCTTCCCACCACATAAAGATCACATTTTTCCGATGTCAAATAAAGGAGACTAATTCAAACTCTTTTTGAAGAGAAGAGTGGTGAATGTGTGGTGATGAAAAGTGAAATACGGGAGCCTCTATTTATATGAGGTTAACCCTTATTTCCATTAATTTACAAGTAAAGCTCTAGTACAAGTTTGCTGAAGTGTTAAACAAGTGAGAGGTTACAAGGCAACATAACAAACAATGCCAAAATAGACCACAAATGTGGGAAAACAGACTTGTCCACCATGACATCATTCTCCATAAGTGCTCAAGATGCCAGGAGCAAGTGACAAATGGGTCATGAGTGCTCGCTACTCCAAGAAATAACTCAAAGTACATGGGTATGCCTCCAAAAGTGCCCCCAAAACCAGGATGTCATCACCAAGGTGTGCCCTACGTTCACCCTTATAAGGGAAAAAGGCTTGACGTGGCACCATTATGCTCAAGCATTGGTGTCCATCAATGATGTACAGTCCCTCCTCTATCATCTCAAGGATAACCATCATCATCCTGGCTCTGAAACAAGCAATGCACATCCAATAGTGTCAAGGCAAGCTTGGGGGTGTTCTGGGTCCATTTGGCCACATCATTGACAAATTTGGCGCCAAGCTTTAGTGGCTCAACATTTCAACATCTACGGTACTCAAGTGAGTCAAGTACCATGTGGAACCATCTCTATCCCAATGCTGTCCTCTTGGTAGGCAACATTTCATCAACAAGGTCATATCTGAATGGGATGAGAATTGTCTCTCATGACAAAACACCCTCGAGATCAAGTGAAATCATCACTCTTTAGAGACAATAACCATAAATGCATCATAATGGACCATCCCTAATGTTAGGGGCACAAGAATACTTCACGCAAAGCTTACATTCAAATGTATAACTAGATCAGGTGATGTAATAAAGCTACCTCCTTATATTAGGGATAGTTAAACCAACAACCCTATTAGGTGTTTCTAGCCCCAAGGGGAAACTACATGTCCTAGGTTAACCCATCAATATGTAGGTGTGGGAAAATGATGGTTGTAGAGTGGGAAGTACTTTAGGGCACGATTCCATAGCCATGTGACTAGCTAATGGGGTCCCAACATCCAGAGTGTATAGATGTAAGGAGGGAGCAATCATGGAGGCATGAGTTACCCCTTTCCTTGGCTTGATTTTTCCGCCCCTCTGGTGCGCCCTTTACTTTTATGATGTCTTTATTTGGGTACATAGTTCAGGAGCCCAAACTTTCTTTGGATTTTCTATTCCCCTTTTAGGATGAGTTAGTTTATTGCTCATCATGGTTGGAACAATACAAGAGCTCTTTTTTGTAGACGAAGCATTAAACACTTGAGGAACTAGGTGATGGCTAATGAGGGGTGTAGGGCTCATAGTAGGCTTTTGTGCACATGCTAAATACATGTCCCAACCATCTTTTGCATTTTTCATTTTTTTTCATTGACTTTTTATGTTTTTGCCTTTCTTTTAGCTTCGTCAACCTCTGAGGCTAAGTTTTCGAGCCCAGACTCAAGGATGAGGATGAGGGGTGCCAATCTCGATGACCATTGACTGACAACTCGAAGAATGGAGATGATGGAAAGTGGTAAGCATGGATTACTCTGGACATGCTACTTCAATCAGTGCTTCCCCAGTGGTTTCCTTCCTGAAACGCTAAGGCCTCAAAGGAGGTCCCACTTGACTAGAGTCAAAGGCTAACAATAACCTCCCAAGTCAAGTGAGGGAACAAGAATACAATTGAGATCGATCAATTATCCATTTTGCCGCTTGATCCATATTAGTATGCCATAACATTAAGTGAAACCACATGATTGCGAAAATGGTAGATGTATCTGCCGATGAATGACCCACCTTCCTTCAAGAAGAAATGCCAGATGAGAGAGAAGTCTTATTGGAGCAAGAAGTGGAGGATCTTGTTATCATGTTATGTGCTGATCATATAGAGTTGTTGATTGGCTGGTTGTTTGAGGAGAAACAATTTCTCATATGGGTTAACTACTTTTTAGTGGGTAACAAGTCCCGTAACTCTCTCTACACATTTTCTTAGCATCCTAACCATTGGTGCCTAACATTATAGATGGGAGAGGGCATTAGGCATAGATCCCACATTCTTCAAGTCCCCACTTGATTGGAAACTACTTAATGGATCACATCCTTCTTCCTAGTGCTCTTAATGGATATAGGCATGAAGAGGCCATTAGAGGGTAGCAACATTCCATCTCCTAGATCTGTTAGAATCCAAGAGGTAGTGAAACCTTAAATAGTGAGACCATTGCGAGTGTTATATGACCAGTAGGAAGCCCCCACTTGATCTAGACAATTATTCACCTCCTTTAGGGAGAAGAGTACTTTTCGAGTCTGATCTAGATTATCCAACCAATTCTATATAGAATTATTTCCTCTAGCCTTGAATGGTAGGAGAGATTCACACTTGACTTCACAAGTTGATTCTGTCTCTCCTTGGCTTGATGACGGGCTCTTGGAACACTGAGGCTCTTTCCCATGAGCTCCGCCTTGAAGCTTTCTATTTCCTTTTGGCATTATAGCAATTATAGCAATTGCTCTTAGATCACAATGATCAATTTGGCTTCTTACTCTAATAGGAGCGACTTTCACATTCCCACTTTGTATTGCAAATTATGTACTCAACAATCTTGTTGATCTAATTTTTGGTCATTTGTTGGACATTAATAAACTTATCCTTATCTAGCCAATACTCATGTGAAAAGTGATGCTACCAATCCCCAACTAGTCCAACATGGTCAATGTCATGTTCCTTTCTTTGGTTTCTCTTATGACATGGTTGGGATGGAATTCCAGGGTTGGAGACTGTTGAAAAGTGTAACTAGGTTGGTCTTCATGTTGACTATGTAATTATGTACTTATGTAAAGAAGAAAACAAAAATAATATAATGTATTTTGTTGTACTTGCTTCATGGGTTTCATGAGCAAGATTTATTATGTAGATAGACTTCTTGATGTCTATTAGGTTCTGTCTTCTAGGTTTAAATAGAATTAAGTGTCACATTCATGAAGGATCTAGTCTAGTAATGCATGCTCCAAGACCTTGTTGAAAAATGGAAGATAAGCTGGAAAGACAAGCTCTCAACAACCCTCATCAAACGCTGGAACAAACTCTCTCATGTCGGCCTAAATCTCAGTAAGGAAGTCGGCTCCATAGTTGACTGTGTGGTCGGCTTAGAGGTTGGAACAATGCCCTATATATACATTTGTTCTGTGACCATTTGGACGACAGAAAATGCGGATCTCTCTGAACCAAAAAAAAGTGCGGACTTGAGACAGGATTAAGTGCGGATTCAGCTCCAAAGAAGTGCAGATATTCTAAGGACAATTGCGGAGATATATGTGTGGATTAAAGACAAGAACAATGCAGATGGTCTAAAAGGATAACAATGCGGATTGCTTTGGACAATATTACAGATCTCAATGAGAAACAATATTGCGGATCTCTGTGTATAAGTAACAGGGTCAAGGAGCTAGTATAAATGCTGTCTACATAAGAAGAAAAAGGGTGCGTACTTCAAATCAATTGCAGATCAGAACAAGACCCTACACGAATGGTCCTCGAAGAAATGACAACGTGACAAAAATTGAAATAAAAGTAAAGGTAAGGGTAGCATTCAAAGTGCGGATTTGTCTGAATAAGTTACTGAAGTAAGCACACTCCCACAGTGCATGAAAAGAGAGCAATTTGAAAAGTGTGAAAGGGTGAGGAAGGTAAATTTGTGATTTACCTTCCTAACTTCAGTTAGAAGAATACGGTTGCAAGTGAATGCAAGGAGAAGATAATTCAGTTCCAATATTTGACTGAGAAATAAGAAGTGAATCTTGGAGACCGAGTTCTCTAGTGCAGAACAATGTAGATTGTTGAAGAAGAGAAGAATCAAGAAGCTGTGTCAAGGTCTTGGAAGCATATCTACGTCAAGGGTCTGAGTATTGGTCATGGTACTTGTCTTTTGAAGATCTATAAGAAGAATTCTTTGCCCTGGCTCTAGGAGCCTAATTTTGTGTCTTGTTTATTTTGATAATTGACCTGATGAAAGACTAAATAAGATAACGAAGAGAAGACATAAGTAACTCAAGTAAGCTCACAAGTAATTATCAAGAAGAGAATTTGAATTAATCATTAGCCCTCCAAATTCTCAATAGAGGCAGGTAGGTCACAAGAGTTGGTTGACTCTATCAGTGGTCCCATGGGCTTTTGGAGGGGTTTGAGGAGTTTCTATGAGGTACGATGGCATTCGCTTGGTATATTCCATCATCATCTGCACAACTTGCCTTTTGTTCCGGTGCATTCTGAGAACTTATAAAAAAACAAAGTTATTAATGGGTCTTGGTCAATTAATTACGCTTAAGGTGGCATTCTAGGAAGAATACTTGACATAACACCTTAGTGTAATAGCTCGTTGGAACCAGAATGAGAAGATCAACATGATGGGATGGTTAGAAGGGAGGCATGGTGGCCAATTTACCATTTTACCACATTAAAAAGATATTTTAATTAAGGGAAATGTGCTCAATGATTAAAATAATAATAAAATAGGAGTTTCTAGAGGGGTCCATCAGATCTATAAAATAGGAGGAGGCGGTTGTTAGAGGACATCTTGGATTTGTGTTTCTTCTTGGCAGAGGTTTGAGAACTTGGTTCTCTACTTTGGCAGTAGCCCCAGGATGGAAACCCTTGGGTTTGCAAATGGGTGTTGGACGGAAACCAAACCCTCTTGAGGAGATTTTGCTCACAAGTCGTAGAGTTTTTCATTGGAGTTTGGAGACAATAGTGTTGTCGTAGAAGGTTTGCAGTAGTCTTCTCACCGGGCCATCTACATCATTTCCTGAGTCATTCATTAGTTGGGTCAGAGATCTTTTTCTGGGTTTTGCTCCGCTTGCTTGGCAAGCTCAGGTTCCACTATTTCTTCATGTTGATGTACTCTTTCAGTGGATTAATAAAATGGCTCAGTGATTTTATTGGTGTCTATTTGTGTATCAATTTGTTAACTGTGTATCTATTTACGATTATTTTGCTGTTCAAGTTCTTTTCTAGTATCTACTGTTAAAATTTCCATTAGGGATTTTATAGTGGTATTAGAGCTGTGCATCCTACTAGCCTGAGGGTTTATTGTAGAACAACCTTAAGTAAATCAAGGGTTTCAGGGGAACTAGTTTTTGGAAAATTTTTAGTGCCAAAAATAGATAAAAAATGAAAAGAAAAATTTGCTGAAGATTTCCTCTGGCCAGACGTATGAAATTCTCTCATTAAAGTATTCAATAATTTTGTTTCAAATTGTTAAATCAATAATTGAACAAGAGATTGTCGATTGTGTATTAAATATTCGATAAATTTTGGAATTACATATTGGGCCAAATATTCTTTTATGAGGTCGTGTCCAGTTGGTGAGAGCCGCCATCAAATTTGGGAGCCGCATCACCGGTGAAATAAAAAAGGGGCCAAAATTTTGTGAAATCCAGACTATTGTTTGACTAATGTTTGAGATTGATTAATGCGATGATTTAATTTTGGCCTTCAAAGCGCATTGCCGTGTCAAATTTCAAGGGTGCATTCTGATTAATTTAAAGGGGCTGAGAGATTATATCATAAAGGGCCAATCTTATTGGCCGACTCTTTTATGTGGGAAATCCGTGGAGTTTTTCTTTTAATAAACATTGAAAGGGCTAGTTATTGTTCAAATGAAATTATTTCAAAAGACAAACATTATGGTCATCCAATATTATTCAGCCGACATTGAAGAAGATTAGGTGAAGGGGCCAAGAATTAATTAAAAGGAGGGACGACTTTCTAAATATCGTGGAGGAAATTATTTAAGTGGTTGTATTAAAATTTAAAAGCCAAACTTCACCAAATTTTATAACCAGAGGCTGATTGTGAATTCCAAGCTGCCTTGTTCGCTGTGCAAAAATATTGAGCCAAAGAGTCGAAATTGAGCTTAGTTGCTTCTATTTTGGAAGCTACAAGGCTGTGAACATTATAATAGAGATGAGGAACCATAATCAACTCTGCGCATTTGTTGTCCGAGGAGCAGAGGTTGGCTTTTGTTCGATTTTTAGAGCACAAATAGAACTCAAGGCTTTCCCTACTCTTGCTGGACAGAGTTCTATAGTGGGATGAAATTTTCTTGGAAAGAAAGGTCGAGTCTCCTTATATTTGATGCTGGACGAATTTCCTGTAGAGAAGGATCTGATTCTGCAGTGCTTTAAAGACCAGGGGTTTCTCTGCATTATTTGGATGAGTTGCCTGGAGAAAGGGGAAACAAATCTCTGTCTCAGCTGTTAAGCGTTTCACCATATAACTGAACGAAATTTTGTTACCAGGCAGCGAGTTTCACCTATGTGTGGAAGCCATTAAAGGTTTTGGGCATTGGATTGTTCATATTTCCCGATTTTCTGGAGTTTTCTGGTGGTAGAGAGGAGCACAAATCAATACTGTAGAGGATATCAGCCACAGGCAGGCAGTGAACCCTTTCTTTGCTGGACGTGTTGGGTACCATCCTCATACCGAGTGAGTTGTGTGTAAAACGTAGCCAGGTCCATTACTAAGAGGGACAAATCCTCTCATTTTTATAGCTGGTTGAACGTATCCTTCAAGAGGCCGAGTTTAATGTTGAATTGGGTAGAGCGAACTTCAGTGCTGGAGATTGCAATGAACCTCATCTAGCTGATTAATCAGAGACCGAGTTTTCCTTTTGCTGTGTGTGTTACCAATGCTTCCAAGTGGCTGTCGTAGTGAGGAATATGAACGTAGAACGTAATTCTGGGCAACGTACTCACCTGCTTCAAGTGCCAGAGTATCATTTCAGGGTTTGTGTTACATTCTCCTTCTTGCAGCACTTCCAAATCAGGTTCTTTCATATAAATACAATGCTTGTATAGCTACTCTAATGGCCATGAATCTCTTTGCTAAGTTCTGATATTATGGAGATTTGCACAGTGAATATACAGTGAGTTGTCTTGGGATTGTTTCCAGGTTGATAATGCTTGGTGTCTAGCATATTATTTTGCTGAGCTCTTTAAAGTTCCATAGTATGTGAATGTTGTTTAATGAGCCTATTTGTTGTAGTTAGACCATGAGAACTCACCTACAACAGTTTGTAACCAAACCATTTGACGGAAGGCATCACTGAAACTTTAAATATAAACCCAAAAAATTATTGATAGGTACAGTGGAAATTTTCAAGTGAAGTCTTATAATGTTGGTCATAGTGCCATCTATGGAGTTAAACTGATGACTGAGTTAAGTGTAAGGCAACCTTGCATTCTACCATGTGTTTGTCAATAATAGCTGTTAGATATTATGAGTAGTATTGCTGCTTGTTGTGGTATATAAAAAACTTGATGTACCTGTCTTCCTTGGACTAAACATGGATCAAACCCTCATAAAATCCCTTAATAAACTAGCCAACAGACGTTTCTCAAAAGAGATCAATGCCATTCTTAACCATGAGCAGCCAAGAGATTTGCAGAAGGAATCGAAGATTGGACACAAAATCCTTGCACTTGGACAAATTTGAAACACATGAAGGTCACATGGAAAGTCCTTTTCAAATTAGATGAATTGGATGCACTCCTTTCCAAAGTGAGCCAGTTAGAAGGGAAGAAACTAATTTGGGCTCTAAAACCAGCTATTCTTGCTCTCATACAACACAAGTTGTTGGAGGAACCTTGTGAAGGGGTCAGACTTCCAGTTGCATCTTGTCTTAGTAACATCATGAAACTAAATAGTAAACACACCTATACCTCCTTACACTGATGATATTATGAGGAGGGTTTTCAGATTGATAGTAGAGACTTTCCAGGACTTGGACAACAATGCAGGCTCTACCTTTGGTAAGAAGCTTGAGATTCTATAAATCATGGTTGTGGTCAGAACATATGAAATCATGTTTGATTTAGGGTGTGATGACTTCATCCATCAGACGTTCCAATGCTTCTTTAACATTAGGAAACATCACCTTGACGCGGTCATAACACCTATGCAGTCCATTTGTCTTCATGTATGGGAGGCCGTGATGCCATTTACAGGGAGTTGCGGACTAGATTGTTGATCATTTGGAGGAGAGAACAATTGGTACCACCTACTTCTCATGAACTAGTCGAAAGGTTGGTTGAGCAGAACATTGGGTTGTTCAGAAGACATTTGACTAGGGAGGAGCTCATTAGGTTTGGTGGATCATGCAATAAGAATGAGTTGAGGAGGAAGGGTCTTTGCTTCATCCGAAAGGAACCTTGGGGACCTAATCATTCATTCATGGGTGACAACGAGGAGACGACAAGGGGAGAACATGAGGAGATTGCTTCTGACTTTTAGGATGAGGACTCTTCTTCTATAGTTGAGTGCATGGACACCTTTGAGGAGCATGAGTAGTCAAGGGGAGTTGTTGACAACTCAAAGATGCAACCATGTTTGGTAGAGGAGATTGATGATGGAAACAACTGTGATATGCATAACAATCAGGTGGATAGCTTTGATGAGCAGCAAATTATTACCATTCGGAGAGGATACCAGGGAGATGAGCTATCAGTGGTGATCCAACATGATGAGTGCATAGAGGAGCTTGAGCAGACCCATAGAGATATTGAGAACAACCCAAATCCACATCCACGTTCGATGAGCCAACACATGCATCACACAGTAGAGCACAATATGCGTGATGGGCCGCTAGTGGCTCATATTGAGCCCATGATGGAGGAGGATGAAAAACAGTCCCTTGGGCCAACGATTGATGAGGGGCATATAGATGTGTAAGCTGCTAGAAGGGCGGTAGTGCTTGCAGACATTAGTCATCAGGTGGCATTGGGACTTGACATGATAATTTTGCAGGTGACGAGTGACTGATAGAGCATGGGGTTTTTGATCAAATGAGGGAGGCTCTTGTGGAGACCGTGGCGCATCCATCTTTGGGTCTACCCATTGACGAGGTGTAGGTAGATGCAGTAGCAGCAAGCAAAGCTGCAGTATTTCCAGGCAGCAACCCCCTCCAGGAGTACATAGACAAGGTGTGCAGCATGGGTTGCCCACTTATAGGGAGAGAGGAGGGGATTCCTAGACATATCTGGTTGATTGGTTGGGCAGAGCTGCATGAGTTGAGCATGGTGCAATACAGTAGACTTGTTCCATATACTGGTACCTATGCATATGATCCTTCCCACATGATCGATTGGCAGGAGATCATGAGTTGATATCCTCTTGATGGAGTGTCATTCTTAGTCAGGATCGTGGTACAATAGGGGCCCTTAGAGATAGGGGTCACTACATAGGCCGATTGGCAGCAAAACATAGGCTGGTCGTCCATCAACATTCCATCACAACATCAACATAGTGAGGCTGACCTTGGTCAATGCCAGAGGTTGGATTGGAGAGAGGTGATGAGTTGGTATGAGGTTGGTGGAGCAACATTCATAGTTGTAGCTATAGCACAAAAGGATCCATGGAGCATTAATAGTTGTTCTTGGTGGCACTAGGATCCAGGAGGATTTGTTGATGACAATTAGAGGTTGGTCTGGGATCCGAGAATTGAGGGGTCCATTCATGGTGGGTTGACACAGAGGCAGAGCATCATCTAGTGGTTTGTATGGGATTTGAGCATTGGGTCTCAGTTGCATTGAACCACCAGACTAGTCCACATGTTTGGATTGCTGGAGGGCAAGCAATCTTGGGGCGGGAGGATTTGTCATGTTCCTTTTTCTGGTTTCTTTTACGACATGGTTAGGATGGACTTCAGGGTTGGAGGCAACTAGGTCACAGGAGTTGGTTTACTCTATCAACCGACCTAGGGGCTTTTGTAGGGGTTTTGAGGAGTTTCTATGAGGTCTGATGGCATTCGCTTGGTATATTCCATCATCCACACAGTTTGCCTTTCGTTTCGGTGCATTTTGACAAATTTCAAAAAACAGAGTTATTAATGGGTTTGACTCAATAATTATGTTTAAGGTGGAATTCCAGGAGGAGTACTTGACAGAACACCTTAGTGTAATAGCTCGTTGAAATCAGAACGAGAATATCTACAGGATGGGATGGTTAGAGGGGAGTTTCAGTGGCCTGAGGAGGCATGGTGGCTAATTTACCATTTTCCCACATTAAAAAGATATTTTAATCAAGGGAAATGTGCTCAATGATTAAAATAATAATAAAATAGGAGTTTCTAGAGGGGTCCATCAGATCTATAAAATAGGAGGAGGAGGCCATTAGAGGACATCTTTGGTTTATGTTTTCTTCTTGGCAGAGGTTTGAGATCCTGGTTCTCTACTTCAGCTGTAGCCCCAGGATGAAAACCCTCGGGTTTGCTAGTGGGTGTTGAACGATAACCCAACCCTTTTGAGGAGATTTCACTAAGATATCTCACGGTGCTTCATTGGAGTTTGGAGAGAGTAGTTTTTTCGTAGCAAGTTTGCAGAAGTCTTCTTACTCTCCAGGCCATCTACATCATTGCTAGAGTCATTTATTAGTTGGGTCAGAGATTTTTTTTCTGGGTTTTGCTCTGCTTGCTTGGCAAGCTCAGGTTCCACTATTCCTTCATGTTGATGTAGTCTTTCAGTGGATTAATAAAATGGCTTAGTGATTTTATTGGCATCTATTTGTGTATCAATTTGCTGGTTGTGTCTTTTTACGATTATTTTGCTGTTCAAGTTCTTTTCTGGTATCTACTGTTAAAATTTCCGTTAGGGATATTAAAGTCAAGATTAGAGTCCCATTCAATTCTATCATATGCTTTATCAAATTTATTTTTTAAAAGTTTCTTTTTCCCAAGAATTTCATGCCCATTCAACCGCATTCTAGTTAGTTAGAAGGTTATCAAGAATAAACATGCCTTTAATGAAATCAATTTTCTCCTTGCAAACTATTAGGGTTATTGAAAGTTTTAATCAGGTGTCTAGGGCTTTGACTAAAATTTTGTAAGAGACATCATGGAGAGTAATTGGGCCCCATCCACCCACCAAATCTCATTTAACAGCCTTGGGAATGAGTTTGATGAGGCCAGCATTAACTATCTTTGCATGCCACCACATCACAACATTTCTTGACAGATTTGCAAATATGCAAGACCAACTACATGCTACATTGCTTGGTAGAATTCTATTGGAAGCCCATTGGGCTCTGAAGATTTGCCATTCTTGAGCCATCGCATGGTTGCCTCCATCTTGTCCAACTCAAGCTCTTGAGAAAGAAACAACCTCTCACTAGGACAACGTTTTGGGGGACCAACTATCAGACAAGCTACACAGAAGCATTTGACAAAGATCAAAGGCAAACAATGTGAACATTCTTTTGAAGTTATCATGAAAGATCCATCTGATTAAAACTACACTCCTTTTGGGATTACCATCTGGGATCTTCAAGGGAAAGAATCCTATATGATTTGAGTTTGCATTTAAGCATTGAAAAGAGAACTTAGAGGGTGCATCCCCCTCAACCATCCATTGCATGTGGCCCCTAGTATTGGCTCTTTTTGTTTAATAATCTTCAGATGCTTGTAGTTGTGATTCCGATTCATTGACATCCTATTGGATTTGTACATTAAAAGGATCCACTTCCACCCATTTGTGGGCAAGTAGAAGCTCTTGCAAAGTTGGGTTTCCCTATATTGCCTGCTTCTAGCAATTAGTTTACCCCATCCCTGCATGAACTTGATAGTGCAGAGAATCTGTTGTCACATGAAATCAGCAAGTCAAATTTTTTTGACTTTTCTGTAAAACCTGCCATTTCCCATAAACCTCAAAATTTCCAATCCAACTTGGATATGAATATGATTGCAGAAGAAGCACTTTCAAGATGGCTTAGGCCAAATGAAATCTATGCTGTTTCATAAAACCACGAGTTGCCAATGTCAGTGCAAAACAGTGGATACACCCACAAGTGGTACCTTAATTCTCTTTGATTGAAAAGCGTTACAAAATTCTTGGAAGGATGGCCGTTCATGGTAAAGGAAAAAGGATGGTAAAACAATGAAAGAAACTCATGAACACCTTAAAGTTGGCATCAAAGAAAGGACACATGTTTATTATTTACTTGGCGAGTACAATCCCAAGCTTGATTGTAGGACTTATTGATAGAGCATATGAGCACATTATTCCTATACGTTATTCAGAAGAATCAGAGGCAGTATATCACCCTAAGGAGGGACAAATACAATAGGTACCTCACATTTATCAATCGGATTCGTAACCCACTATGTTACCAGAAAACTCAAAGTTCAAGTTCAGGTTACTCTGAGAAATCTGTTTCATGGATAATAGCTTGATTTTGGGAATGTAGATTCTGTATATTCACATCTAATGCAAGCTTCAGGCTTCAAAACTTTTTAGTATGGATGGATTTCCTCCACTGAATAATTTAAATAAGGCAGACAATCTTGATACTAGAAATGCATGAACGAGAATTCTTGAAGATTTGACAATTCATCAAATTAATACATTGAATTGGGAAGAACTACTTGAACCACTGGGCTATCCTGAAGGAATTTACTGTGAAAATAGATCACAACTTAATGAGAAACCTTTTTCAACTGGGCAGTTCAAAAACTGTTCACACGCTGAACACTACCGTTAATGGCATTGCTGCCATTTTTTCCATTTAACCTTTGGAACATCAATGAAAATTTTGGGATCAGAATAGTTCTTCTGAGACAGTTTATGGGGAACAACAGTTTCTAAATGTTGCAGAAAATGGAAACATATACAATTGATCCATGTCACTGAGTTCCTCTCAGATCTGTGCATCCATTATCATTCAAATCAACGACCATTATTCATCCCATCACCCTCAACCTGCTCAATAAATAACAAAGGTGGGGGGGAGGAGGGAGGGTTTGGCGTAATTTGGAAACCATGGTTTCCACCAACGATGATGTGATAATTCCTGATTGGGTCCAGGTCCCCCCATCCATGGTATTTTAAAACCATTGGAAGACCCCCCATCCTGCCCCCCCAAAAAATAAAAGAAAAAGAAAATGCTATTGCAGTAACAAGTGGCATGATACTGGATGGATGGCATGTGCACCTTATACCAGGTCTGGGTGTCCAAGATGTAGTTCATGATGCAATACAAAATACATTGATGAAAACAGTGTTGATTTTCTAGTGCAATTAGGGTTAGAGCAATATTTCTGAAATTTTAATAATTACTTTGATGTAGATCTTCTTTAACTTGTTCCAATATATCATTCAGTAATTATACTTTAGAAATTCAACAATAAAGAGCAATAGAACAATAGAGATCACAATGCACAAAAGAGAGACAAGATTTACCTTGGGAAAACCCACTACAAGGAAAAACCCAACAACCTTTTCAATAGAGAAATTCTTCTTGTTCAATGAGAGACACACCTAGATCTATAGTCAAACTTGGTCTTCTCCTCCAAGTCAAGTCACCCAAACTGATCTTGCACTTCTCTTGATCCCGCACTTTCAGAATTTTGACTCTGCAACAGTTGCCTAATAACCCAGGAAATTTCAACCTCTTGCGACAGTTGCCCGGTAACCAAGAAGATTTCAGCCTCTTGCAACAGTTGCCCAGTAACCAAGAAGATTTCACCCTCTTGAAACAGTTGCCCCAGAAACTGCGAATTACAGAGAGAGAGAGAGAGAGAGAGAGAGAGAGATTCCTTCACACGTGTGAGTTGCTAGGGAGAGATAGGAGAGAGAAAATTCGTCCTTCTTTGTCTGTGTTTGTCCTTCTTGTCCTTAGCTCACTTGCCTAGAAACTGTCTTGATTGAGGAATGCGAATTGCCCAAATGAGGAGTTCGAGCTGCCTTTATATAGTAGTCTGTTTAGGGTGAATGGAAACGTCTCTTGGTCAGGGTTGACTTGACTTGGAGGGAAGCCGACTTGTCACATTTGGAGCCAAAATTTTCATTTTAAAAATTCAAATTACATCTTTTAAAAGTCGCAATGGGACTTTGACTCAAAATAAATTTCTTTTGACACAAGCATTTTATAAATATGCTTTACATTGATAAATATAAATACATCAAGTGACCACAAGTACATTATGAAGACCAACCATAGTTACAAATTCAACACTCCCTCTTAATTATTGAGGTATTCATAATCACCGTCACAGGTGATGTCAAATTGTCCAAATTTCTCTAAAGCAAAGGTTATCCATTGTTACCAGCATCATCATCTATCATCAACATCCACTAGTGGCCATATGTGATATTCCCACTTAGCAATATTGCTATGGGAAATATCAATCTTGCCCAATTTTGTCTTATTTCATGTTCGCGCTTAGGAGATGTTGGTTCATAGGTCCCACATGAATTTTGGGATTAAGTGGGGGCCCAAACATTAGGATGGAAGGGAATATTGTGGCTCTAGTGAAGCGTGGGGGCCACCTCATGGAGAATTATGACCCACATGTTGAAAACACTCTCATTGGAGCGAAGTTGGTGGGAAAGAGTCGAGTTGGGCCCACATGGGCATTTTGGAGACTCTTTGACAAAAAGAGCAAGAGGTACTCATTTGGGGCATTCATGATCATTTGAGAAAATTGTCTTTGACATAACACGCTTGATTTGAAGCCATGTATGCAAGTGTTGTTTAGCACACGAATGTTTTCGAGTGTATATCTCAACCCTTGCTTTGGTGGACTTCGAGTGACAGCCCAAGGAGGGAGTCCTAACTATACCCGTTTGTACCAACAACAGGGAGTGCGAGTTTGTGGAGAGGCTTAGCAGCAGCAGCGCAGGGACTGCGCAGTTCTTGGAGGAGGTACGCGTGGAGGTTGAGGAGTGAAGGGAGTTAGGGGCTGAAATTTGAGGTGGAGTCCAGGGAAGTGTTGTGGGGGCTTTTCCAACATTTTGGTGGAGCAACAAATGCAACATTTGCTACAAGTTTCATCTTCTACTTGTGGAGGGGGGCCAAGCATTTGGGGGTCAGTTTGGAGTGTCAAAACTAGGACAAACCCTTTTTGGGTTTTCTGGGTTTATTGAGGAGAGGCCAAGATTAATTTAGCAAAATTTTCTGGGCAGATTTGAGGGGCCAAACAGGGATATCAACTCAGCTAGCAGTTAGAGGAACTAAGTGAAAATTGGGCCGAAATTCCGAGGTCAAGATTTGGCCAATTCCTTCGTGGGTTTTTGTGGGTTATTGGTGGAGAGCCTGAGGTTAATTTCTTGGAATTTTCTGAGCATCCGAGGAGGCCCTAGCAGCAGTTATTTGCAACCAACAACATATTTTCTGGGCAGTTCAGCTTAGTGCCAGGATAGAGCAACGACAGATCAGAGAGGGATTTCATATCTTCCATTTGATCTTTGCTAGCTTGCCTTGTGCAAGCCTAGGTGCACTCTTTCCAACACCACATTGTACCCTCTGATTTATTAATAAAATGGCTCAGATCAACGCAGTTCATGGAGATTTCTGGTTGTTAAATGTGTTGTAAATTTTTGTATATGTTTCTGGTATGTTTACATTGTTTAGCATTGCATATTTCTGTTGCGAATATTACAGTGGTATCAGAGCATGATTTTCGCCAGCTGTGGGTCTAAATTATGCAAATTCTCAAGTGATGTTGTGGACTAGAATTCCACAGGCTAAAACACTAGCCCCACATTATTCTCCAGATTGAACTTGTGCCCAAAAATGTCTCAGAAGGAGAAATTTGAAAATGTTACTAGGAGCCTCAAGAGACTGGTGGGGCAGCTCAAAGAGTGATTGTCAGCAAGAAGAAACAATAGTTGTCGACCTGCAGATGAAGAAAATAAGAGGAGCATGATTGTTGAACAAAACGCTAGTATTAATACTGTAGAGACGAAGATGGGAGGCGAAGGCAGTGACGAGATGAGAGAGAACATACCCATGGATGTGGGATTTCATCTAGATATGTTCCAACCGGTTGAGCATGAGGGTAATGGCATGCAGGAGGAGCACGAGGATACATAGTGTGACGCTAGAGTCACACTTGTTGGAGTTTCCTTTGGTAGCCTCAATAAACAAATTAGAGGAGGCAGTTGAGCACACATCCATTGATGAGGCATCCCAGCCAATGACGGAGCTTCAGAACAATAACTACCTACAACTGACTGATGAGCATGTCTTCCATGTTGGGTTGTCTATTGAGGAACAGTTGGAGGTTCACGTCGAGCCCATGATGGCGGAGGATGTGCAACCATCCTTTGGGCCAACCATTGATGAGGGGAAGCATAGAGACCAAACATTGGGATTCCAGCATAGTTCGCTTCAGAGGCATGCTGACAGGATCTATAGCGTTATCAGTCCAACCCTACGCATTGGATTGGGAGAGGCGGAGTTGTCTAGACTTTCCGGAGGGGATGACCAGGTTAGCAGCACTATTGGGTCACCTTTGCCCATTGGAGAGAGGGAGACAAAGCTACCTAGTCATATCTCATGTGTTGACCTAGATAACGAGATGAGACGATCGGAGTTGTACAGGGTGCAACATCCTCATGTTAGGGTTGTTCTATGTGCGGGAGTTCGTGCAATCGATCCCTCTCTTGGGGTTGGATGGTGAGAGATTCTGAGTTGGTACCGTGTGGAGTGGGCTATGGAGATGGTGGTGGACCCGCCTGTAGCTCAGTAAGAGCTTCCAGGCACTGGGGATATCAGAAGCCCAGACTGGTGTTGGGATCCGAGTGGGACTACTTATCACTTTCCAGGTATGCCGTTTGAATACAACCTGGATGGTACAATTGACCTAGCAGTTGAGCGTACACATTCGCTAGGGGAGTTTCGGTCAACACAAGTGGCCAACCAGTTTATGGACGGATTTCTTGAGTTATCTTGGTATGACATTTGTACACGGGGTCATGCGGTGATCAACATACTCTGGCAGGAGTTTGTCGGAGGAGGTGGCATTGATAGGCCACCAGACGATGCATTGTATGGAGTTGGGGATTCTTCACCTTGGTGCGGGGCACAAAGATCGCGGAGGAGCAAAGCAGTGGTGGCTTCACGAATGACACATAGGGAGATTCACTTCTTGGATCCCTCAGGGAGGATTTGGAGTGAAGATCCATTCATTGATGGGTATAGTGATGCGAAGGTGGAGGTGATGATACAGATCTAGGGTGGGCCTACATGTAGAGTCACAACTCTAGGCTATCACATCCAAGGATTTGTGGGAGCATCTAGCGTTGAGCAGTGGAATACTGGTGGACATGGAGTTTCATGGTGGTGTATCGTAGCATGTTGGATTGCATTGTGGAGTACTGGTGGACATGGAGTTTCATGGTGGTGTATCGTAGCATGTTGGATTGCATTGTGGAGTAGGAGTGTCTTACATCACATTGAGTACACGTGGGGAGTGACCGGTGCCTTGACACAAATAGGGCACGAGATGGTACATGGTGGTACAACGGTAGCCGGGCATATCCTGTGGTGTACAAAGACAGGTCTTCGATTGGTTTATCAGCAGATCTGAGATAGAGAGAGGGCCATCCATAGGGATATTCTTCAGTACCCCAACGAACTCATGATCCTACCCTTGGGGACCTACCCACCCATGACTCTCCAGTTGGGACTTTTGGTGGAGGCACGGGCTGATGGACACAGGCTTTTAGGGATGGCTTGGTTTATTACCGAGATAGCTTAGGTTCCACTCCTAAGCTCACACATGGGGAGTCGATTGTGAGGGAATTGCATGATGCACTTTTGGCGAGACAGAATGAGGTGTCACAAGAGCTTGAGGGATGGTGGCTGGTAGACTTTGTCTACAGGAGCGCACCTAGAATCCGAGCAATGTACAGGTGTGTCGTCAAGAGTTGGGATAGCAGATTTCACTGCGTGGTCTTGCAGGAGCAAGGCGAGTTGGCTTGCGTGGGACAGGCTCTTGATAATTTGGGTCCACCCATGGGATACATACAAGGGTCGGAGATGAGCGCCAAATGGGTTTTGGCAGGTAGCAACGCTACACAACGACATTTCACGAGGAGTGGGAGTCATGAACTCCCATTGGTATGGTTGGGGGACCCAGGGATCTGGTTGGCGAGTAAATAACTCCACTTTGTGATGAGCAGGGTCATGGTAGAGTGTGGTCCAGTTCACCTTGGGTTTGACACATGGGGGGATCACTGAGGCCTCCACTGCATGGCGAGGCAAACTTATCCTGTTGTTGCTCAGGGTCGAGATTAGTCGCGGAGAGGTAGATATTGACATCATGGAGATGCTCGGGCAGGATGAGCTTGACTCTCACAGATCTTTCACCACTAGGCCTCAGGAAAGGAGGACATAGTCCGAACACGCTAGAGAGTATGTCATAATCAAAGTAGCGCAATGTCAACATGGTGGCACCACTTTAAGATTAGCAGGGGACCTGATCATCATCGCTCTTCACAGTTCAATAACCCTTGGGGATGAGCTGGCTACTACAGGGGGAGATTATGCAGATATTCCATTGGGATTTAGCGAGTCACTGATGGCTTGCGGGACTTCAATAGCATGGCAGGTGGGCCAACATGATGATATCAGGAGAAGCTCACATGAGTGAGACGCTATCTCTGCAGGGATTGGGTCGTATCTTTGAGAGTATACTCCTGGAGTGCATGGGATGACCTACGTGGTAGGACAACTTCACGAAGAGTTGGGAATAGTGCCACATTATCATGATCCCCTACTCATTGATGGTATACATTGGACTTCTGGTACTTATACCGGGTAGGATAGTGAGTGGAGCGAGGGGAGCTTCAGGTGGGACAGGATGGCTTGGGATCCTGGTATTCAGGGATACTCTCATGTTAGGACAGTGCAGAGGTCGGGGACAATTCAGTGGTGCATCTGGGACCCTGGCACATTTTTACAGTGACAGTTAGGAGCAACAACTAGAGAGAGCGCTTTCTCGGTAGTTGCTTGAGGACAAGCAACGTTTTGGCGGGGAGGACTGTGATATTCCCACTTAGCAATATTTTTAAGGGAAATATCAATCTTGCCCAATTGCCTTTTTTCATGTTTGCACTTATGAGATGTGGGTTCAGAGGTCCCACATGAATTTTGGGATTAATTCAGGGCCCAAACATTAGGAAGGAAGGGAAATATTGCGACTTTAGTGGAGCGTGGGGGCCACCCAATGTAGAATTACGGCCCACATGTGGAATACACTCTCATTGGAGCGAAGTTGGTGGGGGAAAGTCGAGCTGGGCCCACATGAGCATTTTGGAGGCTCTTTGACAAAAAGAGCAAGCGGCATTCATGACCATTTGAGAAAATTGTCTTTGACATAGCACGCTTGAGTTGAAGCCAAGTCTACAAGTGTATTTTAGCACACAAGTGTTTCTAAGCGGAAATCTCAACCCTTGCTTCGGTGGACTTCGAGTGCCCGCTCAAGGAGGGAGTCCTACCTATACTAGTTTGTACCAACAGCAAGGAGTGCGAGTTTGTGGAGATGTTCAACAGTAGTAACGTAGGGACTGCGCAGTTCTTAGAGAAGGCATGCTTGGAGGTTGAGGAGTGAAGGGAGTTAGGGGCTGAAACTTGAGGTGGAGTTTGAGGAAGTGTTGTGGAGGCTTTTTTAGCATTTTGGTGGAGCAACAAACGAAACATTTGCTACAGGTTTCATCTTCTGCTTGTGGAGGGGGGCCAAGCATTTGGGGGTCAGTTTGGAGCATCAAAACTAGGATAAACTCTTTTTGGGTTTTTTCTGGGTTTATTGAGGAGAGGCGAAGAATAATTTGACAGAATTTTCTGGGAACATTTGAGGGGCCAAACAGGGATTCCAATTCAACCAACAACTAGAGGAGCTAGGGGAAAATTGGGCTGAAATTCCGAGGTCAACATTTGGCCAATTCCTTCGTGGGTTTTTGTGGGTTATTGGTGGAGAGCCTGAGGTTAATTTCCCGGAATTTTCTGAGCATCTAAGGAAGCCCTAGCAACAGTTCTTTGCAGCCAACAATGTATTTTCTAGGCAGTTTAGCGCAGTGCCAGGAGAGAGCAGCAACAAATCAGAGAGGGATTTCATATCTTCCATTTGGGTTTTGCTGGCTTGCTTTGTGCAAGCCCAGGTGCACTCTTTCGAGCACCACATTGTACCCTCTCATTTATTAATAAAATAGCATAGATCAATGCAGTTCATGGAGATTTCTGGTTGTTAAATGTGTTGTAATTTTTTGTATATGTTTGCTTTGTTTACATTGTATATTTCCTTTAGGAATATTACACCATATCTAGGGCGGTACCAAACCCATGGCAATGTCATTAGCATATCAAGGCTCACTCTTCCAGTGATCGGTCCTCGAATCCCATGGCCACCACTTAGGCCAAAATGCTGAGACCCTCAACTAACAAGCACCCACTCACCCTTTCTGGTGAGCACTCTGGGCCAAGACTTCACTCAACTCCTTGGTTGGTGATCAGGTCTAGATATTGAACTGTACCTCACTCCATCCTACCCGGTGTGTGATCAGGGTCCAGGACCTCACTCCACCCTTCTGGTGTGTGATGAGGGTCCAAATGCTGAAGGACCTCACAACACCATTACCGGTGTGTGATCTGGGTCCTCTTCCAAGAGAGAGTCACTCAACACTGCTTGTTGAGCCCTCTGGGTGTCTTGGATCCATTCTCCCTTTTAAAAGAATGTCCATCCGTGCTATAGACAAATCAACACTCCCTCTCAATGATAAATGTGATTTCCATGAGCCCCAATTTGTCTCTGAAGTACACGAACTTGTCTCTTGGCAATGACTTCGTCAGAACATCAACTATTTGTTCATCGGTGGAGATTTTCTAGAGCCTTATTGCTCTCCTCTGCATCATGTCACGGATGTAGTGGTGCTTTATCTCAATATGCTTCAACCTGTCTTGGAACACAAGATTTTTTGAAAGCTTCGCACAATTTTGATTATCGCAATGTATCACTGTCAGTTCCAATTCTTGGCCAAACAATCCTGCAAACAACTTTCGAAGCCATAATGCTTCGGTACATGCCTCATTGATTGTGATGTACTCTGCTTCAGTAGTGCTGAGTGCAATCGACCTCTGCTTCCTGCTTATCCACGATATCGTAGTGGATCCCAAATTGAAGCATACTCCCGAGGTACTCTTCCTGCCCAATCAACATTTGTATATCCTTGAAGTTGTATATCCTTGTTTGCAACATACCTCAAGCCATAGTTCATTGTACCACGCAAATATCTCAAGATGTGCTTTGCTGCAATCCAATGCTCGTGTCTTGGTTCTACTTGGAACTGGCTCAAGGTGTTCATAGCAAAGAAAATGTTCGGCCTGGTGTTAACTAAATACATTAGCATACCAATCAACTGCCGGTACATAGATGGATCTACCAATCTGGAGTCAAAGCCTCTTAACTTCTTTAAGTTAGTCACCATGGGAGTCGCCATGGATTGGCAATCCATCATACCAAATCTCTGAAGGATCTCTAACACATATTTTCCTTGACCAAGGAAGACTTCATCAGGTTTCTGCCATACTTCTAATCCCTAGTAATAATGCATCGACCCAAGATTATTCATGTCGAACTCAGAATGGAGTATAAAAACTCAGATAAACTGGAATAAGTATATTTATTATTGATGAAAATATGAGATGATTACAATGGGGAATTACCAAGGCTTTAAATACAGCCTCACGATGTCCCTTGCCCTTTCACTTAATTAAACCTAAGACAACTACATTTAAATAATAATTAATAAATTATACATAACATTGCCCCTCTCTTAAAGATTCTTTGTCCTCAAAGCATACGTAACGACGGGTGTTGTTGACGAAATGCTTTAGTTTCCCAAGAGGCTTCTTCTTCAGGCAAATCCTTCCACTTGATTAAATATTCCGTAATAACACGAGAGAATAGCTTCTTTTCTCGGGTAGATAGGATACTTTCGGGTCCCAAAATGATCCTTCCTTCATCATCCAAAAATGGAAGTGTCGTTTGGGGTGACTGATGGTCACCAAGTGCTTTTTTTAAGTAGGACACATGGAAGACATTGTGAACACGACTTATATTGGGAAGGCTCAAGCCATAAGCGACTTGATTGATCTTTTTGTTGATTTGATACGGACCATAGAACTTGGGAGCTAATTTATGTTTCCCTTTTTTGTTTCAGGGACAACTGCTTGTATGGTTGGAGCTTGACAAACACCCAGTCTCCAACTTCAAATGATCTCTTAGTTCGATTACAGTTAGCCTGTTGCTTCATATGGTTCTGTGCAATATTCAGATTTTATTTTAGGACTTGGACGACCTTTTGGTGTTCTTCTAGCTGGTTTTTAACCGCTGGTAGGTTTGACTAGACTGAAGCGAGATCTTTCCATTTCGGGGGTTCGTATCCATATAAAGCTTGGAATGGAGTCATTTTTACTGATGTATGGTAAGTAAAATTATACCACCACTCAGCAAGATGCAACCATTAAACCCACTTATTTTGTTTTTTTGTAGCATAACAACGTCGGTAAGCTTCCAAACATTTATTGACAACCTCTGTTTGTCCATCTGTTTGGGGGTGGTAAGCTGAGCTCATGTTTAGGTAGGTTCCTATATGGTTGAACAATTCCTTCCTAAAATTTCCTTTAAATTTGGCTTCTCTGTCGCTCACAATGACTTTAGGGAATCTGTGTAGTTTATAAATATGTTTGCAGAATATCTCAACAATTTGCTTTGCAGAGTCTGTTTTCTTCATAGCAATAAAGTGAACATATTTAGTGAGTCTATCTACTACTACGAAGATCTTATCCTTTCCATCAGATACAGGTAACCCTTCAATAAAATTCATTGATATTTCTTTCCATTTCTAATTCGGAATATTTAAGGGATGAAGTAACCCAGGTGTCATAATATTTTCACTTTTATTTCTCTGACACTTGTCACATTCTGCTACATATTTTTGAATATCGTGACTCATACCCTTCCAAAAGAAGGACTGATGTGCATTGTAGTTGGTTTTAAAATATCCTACATGCCCGGATGACATGGAATCATGTGATTCCTTGAGTATTTTTGATATAAACTTGGATTTGGAATTTAGAAAAATTCTTCCTTTGTACCATAAGATATCGTTCTTCCACTCAAATTTTGAATTTCTTGGGAGATTATTGATTATAGCTGACATTTCTGGATCTTTGGCATACTCACTTCGAATCTCATTAAGCCATTCAGGAACAACAACCGAGGCTGCAAGTAGTGTTGGTTCTTCATCTTTCCTGGACAGGGCATCTACTACTACATTGTCTTTTCCCTTCTTATGTAATATCTCCATATCGAAGGCGACAATTTTTTCAATCCATTTTTGTTGTTCTTCAGAGAGTGTTTTTTGTTGAAGGAGATACTAAAGACTGTTGTGATCCGTTCGGATGGAAAATTTACTCCCTAACAGATATTGTCTCCATTTGGCCAATGCGTGCATAATTGTGAGCATTTCCTTGTTGTATGTGGACTTGAGATACTCTTGCTTATTGAGCTTCCTTCTTTCAAAAGCGATAGGGTGCCCTTCTTGCATTAATACTGCACCTATACCAAATCCAGAGGCATCACATTCGATGATAAATGGTTTAGAGAAATTGGGAGTTGCCAATACTGGTGCATTAGACATTACTTCCTTCAATTCTTCAAAACACTTTCCTGCTTCTTCATTCCATTGAAACGAATTTTTCTTTAAAAGATTTGTAAGAGGTGCAGTTTTGTGTGCATAGTCTTTAATAAATCTTCGATAGTATCCCGTTAATCCTAAGAATCCTCTTAGCTTGGACATATTCACTGGTTTATTCCATTCCCTTGTAGCATTGATTTTAGAAGGGTCCACTTCTACCCCTTCATGGGATATTATGTGTCCCAGATATTCGACGACTTCTTTTCCAAAGGTGCATTTGGATTTCTTAGCATAAAACTGATGATCTTCTAATAACGTAAGAACTTTATCCAAGTGCTGCAAGTGCTCTTTCCAAGTTTTACCATAAATCAAAATATCATCAAAAAATACGAGTACAAATTTCCTAAGATATGGACGAAATAATTCGTTCATAGTAGCTTGGAACGTAGCTGGTGCATTTGTTAACCCAAAGGGCATTACTTTAAACTCGTAGTGACCTTCGTGTGTTTGGAACACAGTTTTTGGTATATCTTCCAATCTGATTTTAATCTGGTAATAGCCTGACCTTAAGTCTAACTTAGAGAAGTATTTTGTGCCATGTAGCTCATCTAACATTTCATCGATAAAGGGAATTGGAAACTTAATTTTAATTGTTATCTTATTTAATCCTCTGTAGTTAATGCATAGCCAGAACGATCCATCCTTCTTTCTTACCAATACAACTGAGGCAGCATACAGACTCTTGCTTTTTGAGATGACCCCACATTTTAAAAGGTCTTGGATTATCTTCTCAATTTCAGTCTTTTGGTGATGTGGGTAGCGATAAGGCTTGATGTTAACAGGGTCTGATCCTGCCTTGACTTCTATTGTATGTTCGATTTCCCTATCAGGAGGCATTTTCATTGGCAGGTCTTGGAATACTTTTTCGTGTTTCTGAACTAGTCCTTGTACTTCTGGTGACCCTTCGCGGATCCTTTTTGTAGATAACATTTCTAATTGATGACATTGTACTATATAGGCTGGCGCTCCTTTTCGAATCATCTTCATCATCTGGGATGACGATACGATTTGATTTTCTGGTGCTTGGAATCCATATAACTTGTGCTTTTGCCCTTCCCACTTAAAACTTATAAACGGCTTCTGATGGTTGGCAGAATAAGTACCTAAGGTTTGTAGCCATTGAATTCCTAAGACCACATCTACTCCTCCTAGTGGTACGGTATAGAATGGAGATTCTAAACTAAAGTCTTTAATTTGTAATTTGACCTTATGGCATTTCCCTACCTGCTCAATCTTCTTACCATCGGCCACCATTACCTTCATATTAGGCATTGGAAAACTAAAGATGTTGAGTCTTTTGGCCATGGTTGAATCTAGAAAATTGTGGGTGCTGCCAGTGTCGATGAGAACCATTATGTTGTTTTTCTTAATATGTCCTCTTAATTTTAGTGTATGAGGTTGTGATATACCTGTCATAGCTGATAATGACACTTGTGGAATGCTTTCGTCATCTACTTCTGGAGAGAACTCTGGGGTGTCTTCCATTCTCTACATCTGAATCATCATTGTTAAAGTCATTAGTTGCTTCACAATTATACATATTTTTTTCTTTTCCATTAGCACACCTGTGCTTAAGGTCCCACTTTTCGCCACAATGTTTGCACTTGCCCTCTCTCATCCTTTGTATTTCCATGTTAGATTTGTCTCCTTCACGAAGATGTGGTGGAACATATTTTATGTTATCTACATTTGTAGATTGAGGAAACCTTCATCTCGAATATACTCTTTCTGGTTTTGACCAAGATAACCTTTCAAATTTCTTTTTAGTAGCTTTTGCTTTTTGTCTTGCTAGTTCTACTGATGTAATGTCGTGAAGCTCGAGTTCTACTTGTATATGGGTTTTAAGTCCTGAGACGAAAGATTGGATTAAATGAGATTCTGACAATCCAGGGACTCGTGTCGCTAAGGTCTCCCATTCTCGAGTGTACTCATCCACATCTCCTTTTTGGCGTAATTTAATGAATGTTGAAAATAACTTTTCTTCCTTTATACCTTGAAATCTTTTAAAGAACGCATCCTTAAATTTCGTCCTACTAATAGCAAGCGTCGTCTTTTTCCACCACATATACCAATTATATGCTTCTCCTTCCATTTTCATGGAAGCGTGCTTAATTTTTTCGTCATCACTATTAATGTCGTAAATCTCAAAATATTTTTCGGTTTTATTAAGCCATGCAACACTATTTTTTTCATTACCGTCGAACTTGGGTAGCTCGATTTTTGCTCTTCGTTGGTATGATAACGGTGGAACGAGAAGGGGGTATTGATTAGCAAATGCATTCCAAAGTTGCTTATTTTGAAAATTTGTATTACTATCTTCTTGATGGTGTGGGGATGACGTTTTGTGAGAGTCGGTTTTTTCATGATGATCTTCTCAATTCCCTGAATATGCTGAATTGCTCTGTTGATTATGTTCCATATTCAGGAATATTGGTCCTTGTGTCTGATTTATCTTATCGCAGATGTTTGTTAGCTTTTGCATTGCTTGGCTATGATTTTCTGTGGCCTTGCTATGATTTAGCCAAATTTGTCTTTCTATCCGATTTGTCGTATCTTGAAGCTTTTTGATGTCGTTGGAATGTCCTGCAACTGTACCCTCGAGCTCGACTAATCTTTTACTGAAGTCATCGGAATTATTATTGATCTTACTCTCAAGATCCAACGATTTTTTTTGGAATTCGACCATCGACATTGATGAAGACATTGAGCGTGTATGAGGTGGTGAATATTTATCTGCCAATATTTAAAAAAAAAAATAATAATAATGATTATATATATATATATATATATATATATATATATATAATTATGGGTTGTAAATTATATACTATATTTATATTATAATTATTTAAAAAAATCGTTCACTTTTTTAAAAAAAAATTTACTTGTCCCGTTTAGACGTCACCTTGAAAAAAACTTGTCCGCTTAATAGAACCTGTCACCTTGTATTAAACGCCACACCGTTAAAAAGAAAAAACTTGTCCGGGTTTTAAGTCACTGTGTATTGGGTATGTGGATATTTATATTGGCTTCCTATAGGCTTTAATATCATTGTATTAAACACGACACCAAGTTCGACGGCAGATGAACAACGAGGGACAACAGAAGACAGACAACGAAAGGTAAGACACGACAGAGGGATGGCGGCGGGGGAGAGGAGGTTGAGGGCGGCGGGAAGGGAGGAGGCTGAGGGCAGCGGGGAGGGAGGCGGGGAGGGAGGCGGAGAGGGAGCAGTGGAGTCAATTGCAGTGAATGAGACAGAATTTAATGGCAGCTAGAGGAATGACGCCTTCAAAAAATGTTCGATTGCAGTGAATGGGACGATAACGAATGGGGGGACGAGAAGTGGCGGCTGTCGGCAGGGTGATGATGACGGCGTGGGAAGAGCAACGAATGGTCAGATTGTCGATGGGAGGAATGACACGGTGGTGACAACGCACAAGTTACCTTATGGAAATTTTTAATGGGATATACAGTCGCATTGGACGCGAATTCTTGCAGCGGATGACAATGAAAAATAACAGAACAATGCTATTGCAGGCCAAGGATTGACTGCTCTGATACCAATGGAGTATAAAAACTCAGATAAACTGGAATAAGTATATTTATTATTGATGAAAAGATGAGATGATTACAATGGGGAATCACCAAGGCTTTAAATACAGCCTCACGGTGTCCCTTGGTGAAGAGGCATGATCTTTGACCATGCCCTTTCACTTAATAAAACCTAAGACAACTACATTTAAATAATAATTAATAAATTATACATAACACAGAAGCCAAGTGCTTCTTGCATTGAATGATAAGAGGCTTGACACCTGTTAGAAACAAGACATATAATAGTAAGATAATAAGTGCATTCTTCACAACCTTAAAGTAAAGTTTTGGATTGACTTCGCTCTTGGTAAATCCTAGTCTCGCCAGATAGCTGTCTATACGAGCATACCAAGCTCTTGGAGCTTGCTTGAGTCCATACAGGGCCTTCCTCAACCTGCAAACATGAGACTCCTTTCCATATACCTCAAATCCTCGAGGTTGCTCTATGTACACCTCTTCCTCAATCACACCATTGAGGAAAGCAATCTTCACACCCATCTGGTGCAAATTCCATCCCGTTGTAGCAATAAGAGAAATGATGGATCTAATGGAGGTGTACCTGGCAACTAGAGCAAAAGTCTCATCATAGTCTTCTCTCACTTTTTGGGAGAATCCTCTATGCATGAACCTAGCCTTTTATTTGTCAATACTACCATTTGCAACATGCTTTATCTTGTAGATCCAGTTAATGTCACTACAGAATTCCATTTAGGCCTTGGCACAATTTCCCAAACATCATTCTGCATGATTGATTGTATTCCTCATTCATTGCTTCCTTCCACACTTGTTGAATCGTTGCTTCTTCATATATGGAAGGTTCTTCATCAATGAGTTTTGTCATGAGGGTTACATAGCTGGAGAACCTCTTAGGTTTCTTCACTTATCTAGATGTTCCATTAGGAGCTAATGTGGATCTAAGCCATTCTGGTCTCTTGGTCTCTGGAATTATGACTGGTTCTGCTGGATCTTGAGGCCCTTCTGGCCTTCTGGTACATTCTGTAGAACTTGAGTCTTCATCCTTTGAGGCTTCCCGTTGAACTTCTTCCAAGGAATCTATGAAGACTTCCTTAGACCTCCAATATGCCACTTTTTCATAGAATGTGACATCTTGACTGACCTCAATTCAACGCTTCTTTGGAATGTATATTTTGTAGGCTTTTGAAGATTCACTGTACCCAACAAATATGCCTTTCTTTCCTGAAGGCTCAAACTTGTTCCTCTTATCCTTAGGAACATGAATATATATAGGATAACCAAAGATTCTCATGTGCGCAACCTTTGGCTTCCTTTTGGAAAAGGCTTCTTCAGGAGTCATACCTTCCAAGATTCTATGAGGACTTCGATTTTGAATGAACACAATTGTCCGTGATGCTTTGTCCCATAAGAACAAGAAGTCCAAATCATGTATCATGGCCTTGAAAAATTCTTCAATGGATCTGTTCTTTTGTTCTGCTACACCATTATGTTGTGGATTACAGGGTACAATTAGCTCCCTCTTAATCCCAACCTATTTGCAGAAAGCAACAAACTCATTTGACATGTATTCTCCTCCATTTTCAATCTCAATATCTTGATCTTTTTACCTGTCAAGTTTTCCACTTAAGGTTTGAATACTTGGAATTTGTCGAATACCTCATTTTTTGTCTTCAAGAAATTTATCCATGTCTTTTGGGAAAAGTCATCAATGAATGTCACGTAGTATAACGAAACACCAAGCGATTTCATGAACATCGGACCACAGACACCAGAATGAATCAAGTCCAAAGCTTCTTTAGATTTGTTGTCACTGTTTGGAAATGGTTTCTTGATGTTCTTCCCAAGAGTATAGCCTTTGCATACACCATCGTTCTTTATTTGTAGTTTAGGAACCCCTGACAATATTTCACTTAATTCAGGAAATGCTCTAAAATGAAGATGTCCATACCTTAGGTGCCATAACTCACTTGAATCTATTTCGTCATGTACTAATGCTTGATCTGGTTGACTTACAAGTCTTACGGTGTTCCATCACGAATCCCAATAACCATAACATCATCTATACTAGAGCCCTTTAACCACACAAGTACTTTGCCATCCACAAAAGAAACCTTATCTCCTTTATCTTCTAAACAAGAAACAAAGACAAAATTCTTTTTCAAACTTGGTACATAAAGGACATTACTGAAATGTATGTCATTACCAGGTTCCAACTCTATGGATGCCTTTCCAACTCCTTTGACTGCATAGCTGTTATTGTCTCCCATTTCAACCCTTTGAGACAACTTCTTTGTCATGCTTAAAAGATTCCCACGCTCTCCGGTCTTGTGTCTTGGTGCTCCCCTATCTACCAACCACATGTCATCATCATCGACAAAGGAACCTATCAAAGCGGAGTAGTAGAAGAAGTCTTTTTCCCCTTTGGGCTTCTTTGGCTTTTCATCTTCTTCAACTTCTGCTGCGGAAGCATGATGTTAACCGTTTCTTTTCTTGTTGACATATTAGTACAATCTCTCTTGAAATGTCCCTATTCTTGACAACCATAGCATTGTATCTTTGATAAGTCTTTCTTCTTCTTAGAGGAAGAGGATCCCTTCTTATGTTGAGGTCCAAGTTTCTTCTTTCCCTTGTTCTTGAAGTGGGCTTCAAGGGCTTGAACCTCTTCATCTTGATGATCTTTGGTCATCAACCTTGCTTCTACTTGAGCACATGATGTCCATAATTGCTCAAATGAAGGAGCTTCTTTCCAACTGCTTATACATGTTGCAAATGAATCCCATGATGTAGGGAGACCATTGAGTGCTGTAGTCACAAGTTCTTGATCGGGAATAGTGTCTCCAGTAGCTGAAATTTGATCTTTGATCTGTGAAATCCTCATGAAGTATGAAGCCATAGACTGTGTCTTCATTAGTCATCTTGGTATTTCAAAGTTCATTCTTTAAACTCATGGATTGACCAACATTCTTGATAGTGTAGAGATTTGTTAGGGCATCATACATCTTGGAGGTATCGTACTTTGCTATGTAGGGAATCAGATAATCTCTAATAGAGTCCACTATTAGACTCATGTGTAATATTCCAAATTAGCAGTTCAACTAATTGGAATATTAATTTTGATTAATATTTTTTGCCTTTCCTAATGTTGGAAAGAAATAAAGTGGGTAGGGGACCCACAAATAAAATTTGGCCAAAATAAAGCCACTTCCTAAAGTCACTAAGGGAAAATTGCGGCTCTAGTGGTGGGGTCGAGTTGTCGTTAGGTGGCAGCGTGGAGGGGGCACGAAGAAGGCAACTTGTGAGTGGCTAGAGGAAGGCAACATGTGAGTGACTCAAGCAGAGGTAGCGCAGGCCAAGGTGGGGCCCAAAGAATGCGTTGAGCCTCAATGGACAAAAGGAAGAAGAAAGGCCTCATTCCTCATTCATTCATCTAATTTCTTCTTGTCAATTTGATTGAGAACGATTGAGTTGGAGAGCCAAGTCTACAATGCTGTTTAACACACGAGATTTTCAAGTGGAGATCTCAACCTCTGCCTCGGGGGACTTAAAGTGCCTGCTGAGGAGAGGAGTTCTATATTTTGTGAGGGAATTATCCATCAGCAACTACAAGGGATAGCATAGCCCTTTTTGGACTGCGTAGAGGTGGAAGAGACTGCGCAGTGCAGAGTGGTGTTAGTGCCGGAAGATTTGAGAGAAGAGAATTCTCATTAGGAGATTTGGAGGGGAGGCTAGCCACCTCATACTAGGGATTTATGCAACATTCTGGAGGCATTTCCCAGCAATTCCTTCCGGTGGTTCGATTTCCCTAGCAGTTCAGTGAGACAAGCCCAAGAGGGCCAATTTCTGGGGTCGAGCTTTCAGCGAAGCCTTTCCGGGTTTTTGTGGGTTTGTTGAGTAGAGTCCATTGTCCAATTCTCGGAATTTTCTGAGCAAGGGAAGCAGCCTATCCAACAGTCTGAAGTCAACCAACAACAACATATCTGGGCTTGTCAGCGTAGAGACAGAGCCATGCAGAGCCACTTCAGCAGGAGATTTAGCTTGGGTTTGAGTTGTCCTTCAGCCTGCCTTGAGCAGGCCTAGGTACAAACTTTCCAGCACCACATTTGTACTCTTTCCAAGCAAATTAATAAAATGGCTCAATAGTTATTTTTGGCTCCAGTTTGTGTGTTTTGATGGTGTATTTTTTGTTGCTGTAATTTTTAGTCTATTGTGCTTTATATTACTGTTTGTTCCCGATTTGGGATATTACAGTGGTATCAAAGCTCATAGACTATGACACTGGAAGACAAACAATGCATGACTTACCAGAGGAAGACAAACAAAGCTCTTTGAATATTGTTTAATCCATAAAGTGCTTGACAAAGTGTTTTATTAGCATTAAAATTTCATGGTATATATTGATGAATAATTACTGAGATTTAAGTGCTAGTTATGCTTTTGATGATCATTAGCATCTGGATTTTTAAGTGTGTTATTGATTAAAATTGCCTATTGTTTAATTAACTCATGTTTCATTTACTTGAATATTGGATATTTATTGAATATTAATGTTTGGAAAATTCTTTCAAGTAAGTGTGATCGATATCTTATTTTTGTGGATCTGCGACAAATGGTATATCTTTTAATTGAGTAATCTTTGAGCATCTAAATAATTGACATTCTCGCTTAAGTACTTAGTGGTTAGATCAGATTATTTATAATCTAAGTGCTTTAGACTTTTAACATCACCTCTCATCTTCAAACTTGTTTCATCTCGCCCCTTCAAATCATTTTTCTTGCATTTTGCATTAGCATTGCATTGCAGCAGTTTCTCATCAAGTACTTGGTTGTAATTTCCTTAGCAGGATAGTTGACTCCATAAGGCACTGGTATTAGTCTTTCAAATTCAATTGAATCCTTTAATCTTGCTAGATCTTTTACAAGTATTTGGTCATTTCACTGTGTCTCTCGAACTGGTTGGTTCCCAACTAGGTCTCCTTCATTTTATTTCCATAAGGTCTACCCCCCTTATTCTGCTATAAGGAGACAACTTAAATAGAGAGATTGGGGATCAGGGTGACAACCCCTAATCTGAGCCGTTGTCGCGGTGCCTAGACATTTTGTGCGATAACAAGGTGGAGAAGCTGGACATCTATTTCCAACTCAATCAGATGACAAAGATAGAGGCCATCAAGGTGGCTACACTTCACTGTGAGGGAGAAGCCCATGATTGGTGGTTTCATGGGTTGACTATGCTAGGTCACGCAGGGGTGACAACGTATGATGGCTTCACAAGGACAGTGCTGAAGAGATTTGACAGGAAGGATCCTGAAGAGCATTTTGGAGAACTAACCAAACTCAAGCAAACAGGGAGCCCGAAGACGTATATTTCTGAGTTATTGAGGTTGTTAGTGATGGTTCCGGATCTATCAGAACCTAGGAGGATTTTTATGTTCATAGATGGGCTGGCAGAGCCATTGCGCGGGCTGGTGAGGTCAACTTGACCCACTACGCTCCAAGACGCAGTTTGGAGGACATGAGATCTTCAGGATGCATTGGAAAGGGCTAGGGCCCCTATGCCCAACAGACCAGCGTTTCAGCAGAGAGGAAGGGATGTGAGAACTCCACCCTCGAGAGGGACCCAGGGTCGGGGACCACTAGATGATGACACTAGGAGAGATTTGAGGAGCAAGAAGCTTTGCTTCGCATGTCAAGAGCCATGGGCACCGGGTCACAGGTGTGTTGGGGGGAAGGCACACTACACTGAGGTCTTCTCAGACAGCGAGGGAGAAGAGGGGACACTCTTTGAGATAGGAGGTGAAGACAATGCAAGACCTTAGGAGGAAGGGCCTCTACCTCCACCCACATCAGTAGCAGGACGATCAACATTTGCATCGACCGGGGGGGTCCTTGCATCTTTGCATGGGGTACCCAAATATCTGACACTGAGGATCAAGGGTACAGTTCATGGACAACATGTCTCAGTGCTTGTAGACAGTGGAGCCATGCACAACTTCATCGATGCTCAGATGGTCCAGAGAAGGAGCATCCAGACAGAGGGGTTTGATGGATTTTCTGTGCTAGTGCCAGGAGCTAGGATCATGCAGTGCATGTGTTATGTTCTAGCCTTGACCGTGACCATGGGGACCTACTTAGTGACATATCATTTCTTTGTGGTTGACATTTCAGACACCAACATAGTGTTGGGGGTCCAATGGCTCTTCACCCTTAGTAGGGTCAGGCAGTCTCTGCGCATAGGATGGAGGCAAATTTCAGACGAGGAGATATCGAGTGGGCAGTTGAGTTGAGGGTTTAGAGGCAGATGGTGCAGCTACACCCCCTCATCCAGATGTACAACCCATCCTTGACCGATACTCCACGGTTTTCGGGGACATTCCACTAAGGCAGCCACCTGACTGAGGATTTAAGCACACCATTGAGTTGGAACCAAACTTTCAGGCCGTGATATCTACTCTGTATAAGCACCCCAAGGCCTATCGAGATGAGATCGAGAGGGCCATACATGAGCTTTTGGCCTTGGCGCATATTCGACCGAGTTCGAGCCCCTTTGCTTCATCAGTCGTCCTAGTGAAGAAGGATGGTACGGTGAGAATGTGTATCGATTATAGGGCCCTAAACAAGAAGACAATGAAGAACCACTACCCCATCCCATAGATAGATGAGCTTATGGATGAGTTTAAGGGGGGAAAGTTCTTTTCCAAAATAGATTTGAGATCAGGGTACCGCCAGATTCGGGTGAGGGACAAGGATGTCTCCAAGACAACGTTCCGGTGCCATTATGGGCGCTTTGAGTTTTTGGTGATGCCCTTTGGGCTAACCAACGCTCCGGCCACATTCTAGCCCTATATGAACTACGTTTTTCATGGTCAGGTGAGGAAGTTCGTGCTAGTCTTCTTCAATGACATTCTGATATATAGCCGAACATGGGAGGAGCATTTACAGCGTGTGGAGGTAGTGTTGTGTATTTTGGAGGAGCAGAGGTTTTATGCGAAGTTGTCCAAATGCGATTTTGGACTAACATAGATGCTATTCTTCGACCACATTATAGGAGAGGACGATGTATGAGTCCACGAGGAGAAGATCTGAGCCATCAGAGATTGGCGAAAGCAGAAGAATGTCATCGAGCTGAGGGGATTTGTGGGTATCTGCACTTATTACAGGAAGTTCGTGAAGGGCTTCTCTCAATTAGCTGTGCCCTTCACGGATTTGACCAGGAAGGGAGCATTCACTTGGACCCCCACAACATAGAAGGATTTTGACCACCTCAAGTAGGTGATGAGTAGCTGCCTAGTACTTGCACTCCCTGATTTCACGAAGCCATTTGTCTTGGAGTGCGATGCATCTGAGGTAGGAGTTGGGGTAGTGTTGATGCAGGATGGACACACCATTGCTTTCGAGAGTCGGAAGCTCTTGCCTCATGAGAGGCATTACCCCATATATGACAAAGAAATGTTGGCCATCATGCATGCAATGGCCAAGTTTAGACAGTATTTGGTGTGGAACTGGTTCAAGGTTAGGACTGATCATAACAGCCTCAGGACATCCTCAGGGCTCTCATGGACAACCCGAGGACAACGCAAAACCAACAAAAGATGTATGCAGACTGAGGCCGCGTAGAGAGGCAGTTTGAGGTAGGGGACTTGGTGTAGCTCCGACTTCAACCATATAGGCAGTCCACGCTGAAGTAGAAGGGAGCTGAGAAGCTCAAGCCTCGCTTCTATGGGCTGTATAGAGTTGTCTGGTGGGTTGGGGAGGTGGCATATGAGTTGGAGTTGGCATAGGGGAGTCGAATCCACAACATTTTCCATGTGTCATTCCTGAAGAAGGCTTTAGGACATCAGGCGACCGCAGCTACTGAGCTCCCTCCTATAGATGATGAGGGGCATTTGGTGCTTCAGCTCGAGGCCATCCTAGATACCAGAGAGAGGCATTTGTGGAGCAGGGTGGTGAAGGAGTATTTGATCAGATGGAGGAAACTTCAGGATGAGGATGCCACTTGGGAGGGGGAACAGATTCTTCAACGTCCATATTTGCAGTTGCTTAAGGAAAAGCGACGTTTTGGCGGGGAGGACTGTAATATTCCAAATTAGCAGTTCAACTAATTGGAATATTATTTTTGATTAATTTTTGCCTTCCCTAATGTTGGACAAAAACAAAGTGGGTAAGGGACTCAAAAATAACATTTGGCCAAAATAAAGCCAGTTCCTAAAGTTAGTAAGGGAAAATTGCGGCTCTAGTGGTGGGGTTGACTTTGTGAAAATTTTCTGAATATTACTTATGCAAAAACCCTACTGTTAAATTTGGTTATAATTCTCCTACTAAAGCAAGTTATTAATCTGAAATATTCAGCATTAACAACGAAGTAAACACATTAACAGTTTACACATATACATATCTAAATTGAATACATGCACAATGACAAAGTGACACACAGGATTTTCTGCACAACTGTCCCCGGAAAAACCCAATGCGGGAAACCTGGTCTTCTGGCTACTGGAGGGTTTATAATTATTAAGTAGATTCTAAGTACAACAAATCTGGGCACCTTACTAGTTAATCCGACAGAGAAATACAAAGCAATACCTCTATTCCGGAGACAGAAAATTGGACTGATTCACACCCTCAAATGGGATTTGTAGAACTCAGCCCTTTTCAGTCTTCAGAAACCCCAGTGCTGCTCTGAAGTCCTCTGTGTCAGCTCTGCTAGCCCGCGTCAGCCTCTACGCTGCTCAGGAAGGGCCTGCGTCACCCCAGACTGGGTTATGCTGCCCCTATGCTGCCCTGGCTGGGATTGCATCAGCCCTGCTGGCTTCCTGATGCCTCTGCGTTGCCCTTTCTGGCTTGCATAGCACCTGAAGCCCTCTGCGCTGTGCAACTACTGGGTAGTTGCTGCTCCCTCTATGTTGCTATGACTGTTGCTTCTCTGCCTCTTGCTGACTCTTGGCCTGGGATCAGATCATCCCTCTTGTCAATACTACCACTCGCTGCAGCTGAAACACTTCTGGAAATTCTTAGCAAATCACGCCCTAGAATTCTAGCTTAGTCTGAGTGCTCTGCCACTGTGTGTGTTCTCCAACTGACCCCAAGCCTTTCCTTTATACTTTTCTCGTTGGGAAACCAACAACCATGATCTAATCTTGAATCAACAACTAAGATTAAAAGAAAGCTTGATCTGTGTGACTTAAGTCGTTTCCATCACATGTTTAAATTAATTACCTTTAATCTTTTAGTTTTCCTAAGTTAGACTTAGGTTCCTTAATTAAAAAGATTAATTAATTAATTTTCTCTTAAATCGGATGGAATTTGTCAAATCCCTTTATTGTTATTGGAGATCTCATGTACTCTAGTCCCTCCACAAAGTTTGGGTGTTTGTGCACATTCGATGCTACCCTGACACTAAAAAATCTCAACACTCCCTCTTAGCGAGGAATGTGCTTTAGCACAACACTTCACCCCGAAGTTTTGCACTGATCTCTGGTGTGGGTCTCTGCGTTGGTGATTGGCCTACTGCCCTTCATCACTGCACTGCTACTGCTCTCCTGTACTGCTGCCCATGACGTTACCACTGCCACTGCCACATCTGTACTGCAACTCCCTCTCAATATGCTGCATCGTGCTACCAACTGTTGCACTGCAACTCCGTTGCTGAGAGAAACAACTGAAAACTCCTGCCCAATGTTTGACAGATAAGGCAATTGGGCTGCATCCTCATCACTGAAGCTCCATACGCTGTTGCTCCGTGCTGTCTAAAGGTGTAAATTTATGTAGATGTTCTATGCCTGATGCAACTTTACTTTTATCAATAGCAATCACATGAATTTACAAGTAAAATGCAGATAGAACATACCAGTGATCCTTTAGAAGACAAACCAGAAACAGGAGAATGTGTTGGTGCGTTATGGCGGTCAGCAGGATGCTTCAACCAACAAAGTCTTCTTGGTCGGCCAACCCAGAATGTGTCACAACAGTCCTCAAATTAGTCACCCAATCAACTCAAAGTCAACCCCAGAAAAGTCAACGCAGTCTAGAAAAAGTCAACGCAGGGCAGCAACAATAAAGTCAACGCAACTCCAACTTCGGTCAACCTTTTGACCTCAATTTTTGTGCCAATGAGTACGACCTTCAAAAATCGAACTCTCCACCAAATTTCAGCCAATTCGGACCATGCGTTGACCAAAGTCAACGCTGGTCAATCTTGCCCAGAAACCCTAACTGCAGAAAATTTGCTGCAGTAAATTTTGTCCTTTTTGCTGCAGTAGATTTCGTCCTTCTTCTCACGTGGGAGATGAAAGTGCTTCTCAGATGCTCGTATATAATCAGAGGAGAAGATGTGATGATGTTGAGTGAAATGCTCTGCATCGTTGACTGTATTTATATCCATCATTGAGGTGTGTGACACATCTGCTGGGGGTGTAAAACCTTAAGGCCGACCTGCACTTAAATTTATTATAAATAATAAATTCAAAATAAATGTTCTGCTCATTAGATTAAAATCAATTTTATATCGATTTTACACCTCTCTGAAAAAGGAATCCAATACAAATATTGGAATCTTCATCTAAGCATCACAAGATGGAGTTTGGACCTAGTTGTCCAAATTTTACAAAAGGTCAGATTTGCTGGAAAATGGTGCAGACAAACAACAGAAAATTAGAGGAAAAATTGCTGTAAATGAGGTGGCGAAAGGCTATAACCTGGAGGGAAGCGGAGGGGACCCTAGAGGAAAACCCAAACAAAACTAAAGGAGGTGATTTGGATGGATAACTAGCCAATTTGAAGTGGATCTGAAGGTGAGGTATCAGATCTGGAAAAAGTCTGAACGCTCTGAAAATTTTAGACAATCTGTAGCAGCTAAAACTCTTCCACAGAGTGTGGAGGGTACTGAAGCCCAAGAGGGCTAGGTTCCTGCGTAGATGAGTAAAACAAAACAAGTATAGGTCTAAAACAGGTGGAGAGGGAGGTCAGACAACCCTGAATAGAGGCCTAGACAAACTCAGAAAAATTTCTGAAAAATTCCCGCAAAAAAGTGAGGTCATAGTTTCTGACCTATTTCTTGCTGAGGTCGCAGATTTTGGGCAGTTTTCTGTGTCCTGAAGCTCCAGGTCGCAGGTTTAGGGCCAAAAAGTGCGACCTGCACTTCCGATGCTCTCGGGAGCAGGTGTTAGCAGAATGTGTCGTCTCAGCTGCAGCTGATGTCTGTCACCTGCACAATAGGTCCGAAAACACACGGAAGTTGGAATTTTTAATGTTTTAGGGTTTTATAGGTTAAAAACATCATCAAGAAAAGCAAAACAAGAAGCTGAAGAGAAATCCTAGGGTTTGAAGCAACTGGATATACAGGGATCTGAAAAACGACAACGGTCGTAATCGTAAACTTGTGTGGAGTCGCCAGTTGTTAGTATGAATCTTAATTGCAAGTGTACGAAAAAAGACCACTTTAGCTGTGCATAACAAACAACCCTAACAGCGAAGATGGCTGCCAATATCTTCAGATCTGCAACTAGGTGATCAAGATAAACGCTGCAAAAATCTAGATCTATGCGTCAAAAGACATTAAGCAGTAAATAAAAACGAGATTTATTCCATGCATCCCAATAGACAAGACAAGAATATGTTGAATGAATTTTATATTAAGGGCACCTGGGAGGAAAACATAGAAGGATGTTACTAGTTCTCTTCAATGGGATGGGTTCTTGTAAGTCCTCAGCATTTCAGATCTAAAATTCCTCTCTCTTGATGGTGTAGAAAACCAAGACAAAAATGGAACTCAAAGGGAGCTCACAAGCAAAAGATAGAACAATATGACAATGATAGTGGATCAAAGTCAGACCAAAAGTATAGATCCAGAGTGATCTTTAGGCAACAAAAGGTAGTGAATGAATGGAAAAACCCTTCTATTTATAACAAAATATTGAGTTAGTCTAGATATTGGTGCATAATTAAAATATTATTAACCAAATCAAGATCCAACTTTTATGGAATATTTTATTATATTTGTTGGAGGGAAAATGAATTTGACTTGGGTCAAATCCCTTTATTTGTAAATAATAAATAAATCAATGATTTATTTATTATTTTAAGGATGTGGTTGAGTAATAATCAAATAAATAATGATTTATTTAATTATTTAAGGGTGATTTAGTCAAATTTAACAAGGAATATTATTTAAATAAGGTTTAAATAATTATTCCTGGAAAATAATAAGATAAATATTGATTTATCTAATTAATTTTCTTGTTTTGCGTTAAATATGACCAGGAATATTAATTAAACTGCTGTTTAACTAATTATTCCTTGAGGAAAATCAAACAAATGTAGATTTATTTAATATTTCCTCATGGGGTTTCCTGTTTAGACCATAAACAACTTAATAAAGGTGGTTTAGTAAGTTATTTTTCATAGCGAAAGCAATTTTACTTAGGGTAAAATTGGTCTTACATGGTGTACTTAGGTCCATCTAATAGTAACAGGTTAGATGACCAAAAAATGGTGTAACAATACTCTCTATGTCTATGATGGCACGTGTCCAACACCTTGGTCTGGGATCAAGTATGATGAGGTTCTTACCTCTAAATTGACTTCGCGTTAGTGTGAGACTCTTTTTGAGTCCAAGAGAGGTTTTAACCTCTAAAGCTGACTTCGGGTCAACTAAGTGTGATGTCTTTGTGACTCACCTTTTGTTCTATCTGAGAAAGAGAGCTAGCAAAGCAAGTTACGACAGGATGACACATGATGTTTGGTAAAAGTACACGATGGTACTGATGGATGGCACTTGTGGAAAGATGGAGTTCTCCCTAGTTGAGAGGGAGTGTTAAATTTGGGCAACTAGTTCCAAACTCCATGTTGCACTGCTCATACGACGACTGTCATATTTGTTTTTGGATTCTTTTTTCGGAGAGGTGCAAGATTGATCTAAAGATCATCCTGATTGGATGAACAAAACATATATTTTGAATTTATTTTCCACATGTGCAAGGTCGGCTAGATTTGTAAGGTAGGATCACATGCCTAATAGATGTGTCACACACCCTCACTGGTGGATATAAATTGGAGAGACTTGGAGGTCATTTGCTTGTCATCTCATCACACATTCTCTCATTGTGATTTGATTGGTTTGATAGCCTTTGGAGGCCTTTTTCCCCTCACATTTGTGGCGCTGAAGTTGTTGTTTTCTGCATATTTGTTTAGGGCTTTTTGCTTTAGCATTGACCATCATTGACCGTGGTCAACCCTTGGTCGTTTGACCTCGAAACTATGTTGAAATTATGATTTTGAGAGGCCGTACTGCTGGGCATTGAAATCGAGGAAATCCAAACAGTTTGATCGAAGCCCTAATCTGCTGCATTGACTTTTCTGTTGCTGTCATGCGTTGAATTTTATGCGTTGACTTTGGGTTGACCAACGTTGACTTGTGATGAGTTGTCTTTGAGGGCTGTGGGTGTGACCCTTGAAGGATTGACTGACCGAGAAAGACTTTGCTGGCTGAAGCATCCTCTTGACTTCCGTAACATAACAATATCTCGTATCTTTGTTGGGCAAAAGGGATTGTAAATATGATCTATATTGGGCTTGTCTTCTATTGATCTATTATTGTGTTGTATCAGCGTTTTACTTTCATGTTTATGTGATTGCTATTTTGTATCGGGCATAAGAAAGATTGAAGTAAAATTGCATCAAGCATAGAACACCATGGTTATCTAAATTTAACAACAAGTGTCTGAAAATACTGCTACCCTGCTAGCTGTTTGTATGTCTGTCAGCTCCTCATCGATGGCTGTCCACAAGGATGGCTGCTCATCCTCCTCCATCATGGGCTCAACATGAACCCCCAACTGGCTCTCCCCAAAATGTTCATCATGCATACTGTGCATATTCTTTCTTAACTTAATCATGCTCCACCATATGCTGCTCATGTTGAATCATTACTGGTGACTCATCATCCTGAATGTCTTCCATAGGGTCCACTGACTGCTCACCATACACACCGGAAAATAAATTTGGCCTGCTGTCAACAACTCCACATGACTTCTCATGCTCCTCAGTGGTATGCTCGTATGAACCCATGGACTTGTCCAAAGAAGAATCCTCATCCTAAAAATCAGTAGGAATCTCCTGTTGTTCTACCTTTGCAGTCTCCTCCGCATCACTCAAGCATGAGTGGTTAGGTCCCCAAGGTTCCTTTGAGACGAGGCAAAGACCCTTCCTCCTTAGCCCATTGCTGTTGCAGGGTTGGTAATCACCAATCCTCCACAACCCCTCCCGGGTCAATCGTCTCCTAAATAGACCATTGTTCTACTCAACTAACCTTTTGGCTAGTTCATGTGAAAATTTGAAAACCCAAATCCCTACTGCAACAATATGATGTTATTGCTCCTACCTGCTAATTCTCATACAAGATATTTACTATGTTACACTGTAAACATTGAAATAAATACAACTACGACCTTCACAACATAAATAATTATGCGAAAACAAGTACTGAGCAAGAAAGAAATAACACACACACAAATGACACCGTTGTTTTTGGACAATGCCCTTGGAAAAACCCAATGTTGGAAAACTAGTGTAGTAGCTGAGGGTTTGTATATTATGCAGTAGTTTCCAAATACAATCTTCGGATGTTGTACTGGCTATCCTATACAGAGAATCTAATTGGCATAAAATTAATGAGAAATACCTCGCACTATCGCTGGCGATCCGACACTGATCCAGCCTCTGAATGGCTAGCCCCAAGCTTCCTCTGCGCAGTCACTGCGCTGCTATGCGTCACAACTAATAGGGAGTGCGTCACTCCCTCTGGTTGATCGATCTGCTAGCTGAATGCTCGATCCTTTGGCCTTTCGGTCTCACACTCCGGCTCCTGGCACTGGATCTGATCTGCTCCTTAGCGAATTTGTGGATCTCCTCACAGGCGTTGTACTACCTCATCGTGGCTCTGCGCTGCCCAACGTGGCTCTACGTTGCCTCTTTGGATCTCTCTCTGCCTTCTTTGCAATGTATTCCCAGATCAGGGAACCTCCAACCGAAAAACTATCCTTGCCCCTCACTGCAAGAAATCTCCTCGATGACTTCTCCAGCAACTGTTGCGCTGCTCTTGAGAAATCGATCTCTTGATCTCCACTTGATGTGTCTTCCAAGTGCCCATTGGAGTCCTCCTTATAATTTTCTCGTTGATCAATCAACAACACATATTAGGTTCTAATCAATGGCTCTGATCATCTTGACTCGAACTCTGTCTTTTTCTAGAATTTCACACCCAGTTTTATTAATACCCTTTAATTATTTTAATTTCCTAAGTTTAGACTTAGGCATCCATTAAAAATAATTAATTATTTTAATAAAACTCTCTCCGTATGGAATTTCCCAAAACGATTTATGGGTCTTGGAGGATGCATGTGTCCTAGCCTCCCTACTAATTTTGAGGCTTAGAGCACATCCGATGCTACTAGAAATCAACAGTGCATAAGCAGCATGTGAGAGCAATTGTTCTCTCCTCCAAATGGCCAACAATCTAGATTGTAATCCCCTGCAAATGGTATCACGACCTCCCATACATGAAGATAAAATAGATTGCATGTGTGTTTTGACCGTGTCCGGATGGTATCTCTTAATGCTGAAGAAGTGTTGGAACATTTGTAGGATCAAGTGATCACACTCCAGGTCAAACATGATGTCATAGGTTCTAACCATGGTAATGATTTCTAGGATTTCTAGCTTCTTCCCAAAGGAAGAATCCCCACTGTTATCCAAGTTCTAAAAGGTCTCTACTATCAGTGTGAAAAATCCCCTCTTAATATCATCGTTGTAAGGGGGTATAGGTGCGGTTAGCCTCGCGATGTTACTAAGACGAGATGCAATTGGAAGTTTGACCCCTTCACAAGGCTACTCCATGAACTTGGGTTGTATTAGGGCAATTATGGATGGTTTTAGAGCCCAGCTTAGTTTCTTCCTCTCTGATTGACCCACCTTGGAAAGGAGTGAGTCTAGTTCGTCCAGTTTGAAAAGAGCTTTCACTATGACCCTCATGTGTTTCAAATCTGTCCCAAGTGCAAAGATTTTGTGTCCTACTTTCGGCTCCTTCTGCAAATGCTTTGGCTGCTCTTGTTGGAGAATGCCATGGAACCCTATTGAGAAAGGTTTGTTGATTGTTGCTGCTAATTTATTAAGGGAATTTATGGATGTTTCATCCATGTTTTGTTTAATGATGGCAGGTATATCAAGTTGGCTTATCTATGACTCTAACCCAACAACAACTTGTGTTCTATTATCATTACAAAATTTGACATATACCTCACACTCAGCAGTAGCTTGACTATGTTTTTAACTTTTTGCAGCAATGTGTGTACCATGACAAAACAACCAAATACATGCCCTAATACCCTACCTACACAATTTCTTCATAATCAAAAGGGACATAACAACAATCAATACATCTCACCATAGCATAACAATTTAGACCAGCAATTAATATGTCCAGCCTACTAACATATGTTGAAAAATCGTCAAACAGTTTAGGAGCAAGTGTTTTTGCAATACTCAGAGAGCAGGATAATAAACTTCAGTCATATTAAGGAATAAGCAGTATTATATCGGACCTGGAACTTTTCCTCTGAGTATCCTTCCACCAAATAAATTCGGAACTTGACCCTACAGAGGACATGTATGGACTTGTTCCTTCGCAGTGGGACTCAGCTCCTGAATGGCTCTAGCCTAGTCAACGATAAATTCAGCTCCTCAGTATTGCAATGAAGCCTTGCAAGGATAATATATGCGATATACTCCACTTCAACACAGAGATTTATGGACACCCACAGTTACACGCCCAACAAACAATGTAAGGAACAACAGTCAAATTTCAAGCATATATCAATCCAAAGAAGAAGGAACTTGTGGTCCCCACACCTTCAACTCATACGATGCAAGTCACAACCTCTGCCAACAATGGTGTCACGACTTTTCAAGCTCAGAACAACTTCAGCAACTCAAAAATTAATGCCACAAATATCCACACATAGAGAATATTGACACCAGCGATCACATTTTGGTCCATTCACATCTCTACCAAGCAGCTCACTGGCAGTGCATTCACATCTCTACCAAGCAGCTCCTATTCGTGCCCTTTCCTCAGCGCTCAGATCACGTGTTCACTGGACCCACAACTCAGTGCATAGATGTATCAGTCAGTTCACTACAAACCCAAATCATCTACTGCAATCTCACGCAAGTGTCGTTCTGCTATGCAACCATGACTTTGATCTGCTACACGAATGACGGCTTGGAGAAGTGATCAGCTCAGAAATTCCACTATCGATCTCAGCTGTTATTTTCTATGCATATCTTCATCACTTCATTCTATGCATAGCTGTTAGGCTCAAGATACTCAGACCACTCTCTGTAGCAGGAAGCTACTAACCTAGTTGGAACTTGACTCCTTCAATGGCCTCGTTCCCTTTTACCTTCCGCGAGGAAGAAACCATGATCCCTGTGCCTCATTCTGACATGAATTTTCCTAATTTCTCGCTTATTTGTGGCTGAACGATGTGGCTTGATTAACTCTTAGGCAAGCTACACACTGCTAGAGAAGACACTAGACGATGCCCCTCAGTCCGCAAGAGAATAGGCTTTCTCTGCTAGAGAAGACACTAGATGAAGTTCTCAACTTTTGCAAATATATCTCCGTCTGCAAATACAGGTTTCTCCAAGAATTTAGCCTGATATTGAAAATTTGGGTGGCTCTTTCTAAGTTTCTGGTCCGATCGTCCTTTGGCTCCTTGAAGATATTGTTGAGAATTAGGTAGGGCGAAAGTTAATACAAATTTTCTTACATGATAACTGTTTGTGTTACTTCTTTACTTATTATCTTCGTTCATTATTATGATTACGTTCAATACATCCAACAACTATCAAAACAATAACATCATTGACACAATAGTTAGTCTTCAAGCCAGGGCTGGAACCCCTCCTCTTGAGGGGAAAACCCACAAATCTCTTCTTATAGATTCTTCACCTGATGAGTATAGAGACCATGACAAAACCTTGAACTAAACTGCCTCTCCTAGACCAAGACACTGTCATCCTCCTTGATTGCACCATGTGGCACTGAGTAGCTTATTCCATCACTGAGACCTTCTACTGAGCATCAACTTTGCATTGAACAAAACCGTGACTGTATCATGGTTGTGCTGGCCTTCCTTTACGCTGTATATATCCTTTACAAATGAAGTGACCTTGCACTGTAACAGTGTCTTCTCTCTGCACTCCTTGCAAAGACCTTTCCCACGCTGTCATGACACCCTTTCTTCGTACTGTAATGTAGACCTTTCTTGATCCAACCATGGTGCTATGACTTATCTTTCTCACACTGTCTTCATACCAACTGTAGTCCTGAACTTTGCAATGTTATCACAGAACTTAACCAAGATGTTTGGACCCAAAACAGAGATATAAGAAAGCTCTTTTATCTTTGTTGAGTAGCCTCCGTTCTTTGCATCATACCACAAACCTTACCTTGCATTACTATCTCAGATCTGTCTGAATTGTTTCACTGTAATAGCCCATACGAAATTTCAGACTTCATCGAACTGTTATAGCTTCAGAAGATGTCTGAACTGTCTGTTGTAGGAAATGAGCCGAGGTTCCTTTATATAGTGGTTGGAGCCTATAAATGAGCCGACTTGAACCAATGAACAGGTGCGTCTATATATTTGAGCTGACATGACCGACGTGTCTCCAATTATGTCAAATATATATATTTATTCATTGAAGCCGACATGTCGCTTCTTTTAAGCATATGTTGAGGCCAACTGAAGGATGGCTGTGTTGTCATTTGGAGGTCTTCTTTCAAGTGTAACATGACTCTATTAACATGACAATGACCCTTATAAATCCTAAAGACATCAAGAAGAAGTCTTTGAACTATAAATAAAACATTCTGCTCTTGAAACCCATGATGCAAGGAATACAATAAATACATTTTATTTTCTTTGATTCTTCTTTACATAAAATAATAATTACAAGTCATTATGAAGACCGAACCTAGTGACACTTTTCAACAGATATTAGGTGGATCACCCAAAAGTTTGGTCCTGTTAATTTACTGCGGCCGTTCATATGAATAATACCTATATTGAGCAAAATGATTTACAAAACCTTGACTAAAAATATGATGCGCCCCTCTTAATAATCTAGACTTTTAATGAAAATTATTCACGACCTCACTAAATGATAAGACAAATCCTTTAGAAGATGAGATTTCTCGCACAAATATTATGCATGCAACAGTTCTATAAGGCTAATTTGTCGATCAACTTTAAAAAATGTGACAATTTGATAACTCGATCAACATAAAATGTCTCCAACAACGATCTGGCTTTTCCGACAAAGATATATCTTCTGCAATTAGATTAGCTCTGACAAATTTGGCAAGTAAACCCTTAGGCTGGCAGGAAAGCCAACTCTGATACCATTGTAATATCCCAAACGGGATATTTGACTAATTTTGCAGAAATCTAACTCAACCAGAATTTCTCAATAAAAATTACCATTCATTTAACAGAACATTGCCATGTAAAAGTATAACCAATAGAATACAGCAAAATAACAACAAGATGAACTGGAACGATCTCAAATTTTATTATAATAGATAAACTAGGGTTACATTCAGATACAATCAATATAGCTGAGATGAAAAACTGACCTCAAGATTCTGCTCCAATGTTGCATTGGCCCTCCAAAACTGAATTGAAATCAATCACCGCACCTGTGAATTCTAGATGAATCCACCAAGGAGATGAAATGGGTTTTCGTCCACTCTCAAACAAATCACCCGAGGGTTCCATCCTCAGGTCACTGAAGTAGAGAACCAGGTTATCAAACCTCTCACACAAGACAATGTTCAAATCCAAGATGTTCTCAAATGGCTTCCTCCTCCTCTTTTATAGATCTGATGGACCCCTCTAGTAGCCTTTATTTTATTATTATTTTAATCACTCAACACCTTTTCCCTCCTTTTATTTTAATTAAACTTTTTAATTTGGGAAAATGGTAAATCAGCCACCATTCCTCCTCAAGCCATTGAAAGATACTGCCCACCATCTCATTATGTAGATCTTCTCGTTCCGGTTCCAATGAGCTATTACACTTAGATGTTCCGTCAAATATTCCTCTTGGAATGCCACTTTGAGTGTAATTAATTAAGTTATGCCCAATAATAACCCGGTTTTATGAAAGTTGTCAGAATGAAACAAAGCGAAAGACAAATTGTGTGGATGATGGAATATGCCAAGCGAATTTCATCGGATCCCATAAAAACTCCTCAAAACTCCCCCGAAATCCCTGATGACATAAACATGCTCCTGTGACCTGGCCATCCCATGCCCTGGAAATCCATCCTGGCTGTACTATAGAGGAAAATAAAAATGGGGACATGACAACAATCTTATCAATGCATGCTGGGAAGTGCTTGAGAAGTTGAGGAAAGTCTAGCCAAATGGAACATCTATCTATGTTGCTCTGGTTTTTGGGATAGGGGAATTGCGGGGATGGGAATATGCATCCCGGGGATTTTTTTGAGCAATTTAAAAAAGTGTTGAGTGATATTCCATTATTGGCCGCTAGACATAAGCTTTAACTTTAGGAAATTCAAGTGTAATTATTTTCAGTTATTCCCTGCTAGACATGAAGTTTATCTTTAGGAAACTTAAGTGTCACTATTTTTAATTTGCAATAAGGTCCATGAAAGATCTATCAGATAGAGAACTGTCTTAATAGCAGTTTTTCTTCTTCATATTTCTTGTTAATGATGATTATGTTTAACATAAAAGGCATTCTCTTCTCAATAGGTTTTGCAAACTTTTACAGTTGTATTTAAAACCACTATAATACTTTTGCTTTGTAAAGAGATTAAATTCATATTTCAGATTAAGAAGGGGATTGAATAAAAATTTATTCAAACATTTAGTACCCAATCCAAGTCCACTGCTATCTGATTGTTTTCATAATGCTTGAGGTTGGGATGGTGGAAGCACTGAACTTGAATGACTCTTGGAAACCCATGAACAATATGTAAAAGCTGAGATGATCCAAAAAAATGAGAATGAACAAGAGCAATGATCACAAGGATTAGCATTTTGAAATGTTGCATTTTCTGTTTTCTTGATTTTTTTTTGGCATGGTTCACTGTACCGGAGATCGATAGTAGCTACATCCATGGAAAACCCACCCATATCTAGGTGAGCTGGTTATCTTTCATGTAGAAATTACTCTCTAAGAGCAAGCATGTCAATCTCGGTGGGACTGGAATCTTGGTGGGGAGGATAAGAGCGACTCCTCCCTACCACCCAAGTCACACCCACTTGACATTTTCTGTCTTTTTGATATGGAGGCTGCTTCTTGTAATTTTGCTACTGAAAATATGATATCTAAATCACCAAAATCCCTATTTGAAACCCGTCATGCAAACTTGTACAACAAATTAAGATTCAATGCAGTACAAAAATAATGGATGGGAAAAGTGATTATATTGTTCAATCATCAATGTCCATGATTTTCAAAACTAAAGATATATGCTTTGATTATTCCTGAAATCTGTCCGGAACATCCCTGAAATTTTCCTAGAAAACCATTGAAATCTGCCAAAAACATCCCTGAAATCTGCCTGGGAAGTCTTGGTGACAGCCAACAAGTCCCCAAGCCTGTGATAAAGTCCCCAGCAGTTTGGGGACATTTCCTAATGGTCCACAAGTCCCCGGAACACAGGAATGCAGGGTAGATAGATATTTTTGGTGGGAACAGGTCCCCGTGCAACATAGAAATTTATATTGGATGCAAAATGGACTCATACTAGGCTTGAACATATGCCAAATCACCAATAATCATCTACACACACTTCAAAACGTTGCTTGTGCTGCATCTTCCTTGTACAACACTACATAGATGTACCCATTTCTCAAAATAGGGAAGGACGCCACCATCCAATGCCTAAGCTCCCACTTATCAGGGTACCACTTTTTAAACTCCTTTTCCAAGGGCATCCACCATAAGAATGAAGAATGACAACCCTCTTCTTCAGTCATTGTGTAACAGAGATAGCCTTGACAGTTATTGAAAAATCTGTATCAATCTCTCTCAATTGCGAGGGAGGATCAGGGATCAGCAGTGAGGGATCTCCCTAACGATCGATGAAAAACTCACATTAAAAAGGACTAACACTTGCTTTTCCTTCCTAGGTGGAGTTTCAACAAGGTGCTAGTGCGTTGTTTGAAATAAAAAAAAAAAGCTTCTTTTGATGGGTGGCCTCCTTATGTTGTTACCACTGTTGGGCCAAACCTCTCAGCTCTTTCTTTCAACTTGCTTGAACCCCTGTGGTTTGAAAAACCTTGAAGATCACTTCTTTGTACTAAACTCCAGATAAAGGATTATTGGTGATAAACTGGAGATCACCCATAGAAAGGTCATTTAAGTCCCCTTGACAGCATTTAAATCCCCTTAACAGCATTGACCTTGTCTATCAAGGTTTTGTCTTTAGATTTTGATAGCATCCATTACTTACAGAGTCATGTCTGTCATAATGGAATCTAGAGCCTCTAGATTGACCATTTTTCTACTAACTGCAATAGCTATAAGGAAAAGTAGGGCCCTGTTACAATAGTAAAAGCTGTCTCATCAAGTCTGAGGGAAAAAGGTTACTACTTACTAGCAAAGCCCCAATCTTACCACAGCACAAAACCAGAAGTTGTCCCAACAAAGAGCAAGCTAGGGCATGAGAGAGCTAGGAATCTGTTGCATCAAACAACCTCAAAATGTTCTAGATACACAATCACAACCACTATTCCAACTCACAACAACCTCAGAACAAAGTTGTAGGAACCCATAGCGTCCTGACAAAGGCTATCACATTGGAGGAGGGAACATCTAGATGCAAACATGGATCAGCTTGAGGGGAAGACATGCAGGCTAAGGGGAGATGTAAACCTGTGAATCACAGGAGAAAATGGGTAGTGTACAGTCCATGAGCCACCAAGCAACACTATGAGGTACACAAATTAATGCTTTGAACCCAGTTGGGGCCAGGGTGGGCAGTCTTCTTTGTCCTTGTGAGTCACTCATCCTCCAATTTCTACCTATGCCAATTCTGAGTTTTGTGGCCTATTTTATCAGATTTTTCATCAGAGTGACACGCTAATTAAGAGATAAAATATAAATAATGAACATCTAAGGTTACTATTTCTTCTTTTCTTTTCTTAAGATAGTATTATTTTTTCTAAATTGGCATGCTTATTCAAAATAGTGTCTTATTTTATATTAACCAAATTAGGACATAGATATTATCTAGCATAGTGCATATCCTTTTCTATTATGCTTTTTATAGGAAGGGCCTTTTGCACACCCACTTTGTATCCCAACTGTTGTTCTTAGCAGTACCATTATCCTATTTGTGTCGTTAGCTGGAATAACATTATCTTATCATATCTTGTTTTATCTTCTCTCATCTTTTTCTAGATTTGCGTTCTTATCTTCTCAGAAATAATATCTTACCTTATTTTATATCCACAAGTACTATTCTCAGAATTATTCTTGCCCTATTGTTATTTTGCCTAATATTGAAGGAATAAGAATCTATTTAAAACATCAGTACAAAGGTAGGGGAGCTTTTTGAGATTCTATTCTACAGGTTTCTATGGTAGATTAATTCCCTGGCCAAGTGTAGTGCCCATAATGCCTTGGAGACTTAGGCATGAGTTGGCACCTACACATCCCTAGACAAGTTACTTTATTTCTTGTAGTTGTCTGAAATAACAAAAGCGACTGAATCTATTTTCCAGTTTTTAGCATTGTTTTCTTGGCTGACGAATTTTCAGATTTATATGTAGAGCAATGTTATCAGAATCGGACTGTTTATCGAACCAGTTGACCCCAAAACCAGGAACCAGACCAGGGCTGGAAAAAAACCGGTTGACCAAAGAATACATAAAATATTCAAATTTTGATAAAAGTTATATTCATGTGCATCCATATAAATCCAAAACATTAAACACAAATATGCAAATTTTCCTCTCTCTCTCTCTCTATATATATATATATATAGAGAGAGAGAGAGAGAGAGAGAGAGAGAGTGCATATAACCAAAATAGTATAGAGTGCAATCCATCTCTGAACCAAAAATACATTAACAAAGAGGATCTAAATGGCTTCTAGAGCCCAGAAAAATTCCTGCTACGTCCTTTATTGGATCCTCATCATCAATATCGTCTTCTAAGCATTAAAATGAGATAGAAAAAACTTAACATGCCTAATTAGTGATTTTGCTTAAGTGAAGGGTACATTTTTACTAAGGTCATGATAGAGGAGTTCAACAATCAATGCCACAAACATTGAGGTACATATAGAGTTTGGTGCTCTTGATTAAATGCTAGTTCCACACCCTCATAGATGACAGAATTGTGAAAATTTCTGAATATTACTTTATGCAGAAACCCTACTGTTAGATCTGGTTATACTTCTACTTAATCAAGTTATTGACGCTGAAATTCAGATTAATATCGAAGTAAACACATAATAGACTTTCACTGATTCAGATCTAAGCAAAGATACATGCACATAGACAAAGTGAGACACAAGATTTTCTGGACAACTGTCCCCGGAAAAACCCAATGCGGGAAAACCGGTCTTCTGGCTGCTAGAAGGTTTATATTATTAAGTAGTTTCTGAATACAACAAATCCGGGCACCTTACTAGCTAACCCGACAGAGAAAAAATAGATCTGCAGCTAACCTGTTGTCATAGAGACTAAAAACTTGACTGATCCACACCCTCAAATGGGATTTACAGAAGTCAACCACTTTTTGCCTCTAGAAACCCCAATGCTGCCTTTGAAGCCCCTCCGTCAGCCCTGCTAGCCTCTGCGTTGGCCTAGTGAGGGCTGCGTAACCCCAGATTGGGTGAGGTAGTCCCTACGCTGCCCTGGATGGCCTCTGCGTAACCCTGGAGGTCTCTTGCTGGCTCAACGCTGCCCTTTTTGGGCCTGCATAGCGGCTGAAGCCCTCTGCATTGTGCAGTTGCTGCGTAGCTGCTGCTATTAACCCTGCTCCTCTGCGCTGCTCCTGGTTGCTACCTCTCTGCCTCTTGTTGATTCTTGGCACTGGGATCAGATCATTCCCTTAGCCAATACTACCCCTCTCTGCAGCTGAAACACTTCTGAAAATTCTTAGCAAACCCGCCCTAGAATTCCAACTTAGTCTCAGTGCTCTGCTTCTGTGTGTGTGTCCTCCAACTGACCCCAAGCCTTTTCTTTATACTTTCTCGTTGGGAAACCAACGACCATGATCTAATCTTGAATCAATGGCTCAGATGAAAAGAAAGCTTGATCTGTGTGATTTAAGTCATTTCCATCACATGTTTAAATTAATTACCTTTAATTTTTTTAATTTTCTTAAGTTAGACTTAGGTACCTTAATTAAAAATATTAATTAATTAATTATTTCCCAAACTGGATGGAATTTCCCAAATCCCTCTCTGGGTCTTGGAGATCTTATTTACTCTAGTACCTCCACAAATTTTGGGAGCTAGAGCACATCCGATGCTACCCCAACACTCAAAAAATTCAACAAGAATACAATGGAAAGTTGAAACATTGCAATCTTGCCAATCCTGAAATCCTGAAAATTGTTAAAGTTTGCTGAATTTTGAATGGGAACTAAATTTCTACTTTCTCCATATGAAATCCAATGAAGTTGGAACCACTCTCAGATATTTTGAAACAATTAATGTTAATGTTAAAAATTGAAGTAACTGACTTTTACTTCAATACTTTAACATTACCATTAATCACATAGCATAAATAGGGTCCTAGAGTTGAATATTAGGTTGCTTCCACTCATAAATTATTGTTTTTGTTACGAATAAAATATATATAAATATAAATAATGAGAATAATTGTAATAATTAATAGTTAATTGGTAATTATTACTGAAGAGGCATGTCTAAATGGGACATGACCTTCCATGAAGAGGCACCTGCGTAATATATAAGCAGGCCCCTCACTCTCAATTGTATCATCATTCTCATTCATACATTTTATATATAATATTTGTATCCTTAATGGATATCTTTATATTCCAAGTCTTCTGGAGTTTTTAACTTGAGGTACGAACTTCGTTCGTTCCAGCTTTTTAAACAAATTTGAGTTTCATGTGTCGTTAGTGATGTCTTACGAAGTTGCACAGAATTGGGCAGTTCAGTGAAAAAACACAAGTTCGGTGCCACTGGTTGGGCTGGTTAAGGCCTGATAATGGTCAGACTGGTCAGTTCAACCAGTTCTGGTCTGGTTCTGATAACATTGATTTAGAGATATAGTTTTCCAATTTCAGTTCAGAAAATTCATGTTTTTTGTTTCATCTGTAAGTTCTCCAATTTTCATCTCAAATTTAAGTTACAGGCATCTTTTTCAATTGTAAGTGCAAATTTTACAGTCACCTTATTAGCAGTTATCAGGTCAGGTTTGTAACAAAGAATTCAGTCAACCAGCTAGATTATTATTTTAGCTGGAATCCACTAAGGGTGGACAAGGAATGAATTAACATAAAAGCATTGCAACTAGAAGACTCGTACCTTTTGTTGACAGAAGAATCCAATTTGGTAGATATCCATAATAGATTTCGTACTTTGTCAAGATATATGAGGATGACAGGTAAGAAGACATTTTTATTCAGATACTAAATTGACAAGTACAATCTAAGAATATAGACATGCATGAAAATCCTTGGTTCTGCAAGTCAAAACACATAATTTATGACAATCATCCATTGGATGCTTGAAGTTTGAAATAAGGGATTATACATGCATAACTTTTAACAGTTTCGGTAAAGCTTATCCTGCTGTGTCTTCTCTTAGAGTAATTAAATTTTTGTTATGAACCTTTTTCACACCCCTGAATATCTGAGGAAGATGTTGAAGTCCATAAACACTTTATGATGTGATTTTAGAACTTGCAAGGCTTTTCCTTTTGCAGCTTGATTCAATGGTCTGGTGGAAATCAGCAGGCTTACTGAATACATTTTTTGGTTGTTTTGCAGCTTGTTGATTCAGCATTTGATCTGATGCAAGCCTCTTTTGGTGACCGATAGATTACCTATACAATTTTAGTGTCTACTTTGTATTGGCAAGGCTTGAGTGAGGTAGTCATTTTAAGCCTAGGCATCCTTGTCACCATGTAACATGTGCGTTACATATGAGATTTTTATTGTGGTTTTGACAAGCTATGAGTCATGTTTAGCATTACTGCCATGGAATACTTTCGTAGAAAATATGTGATTACAAGAGAGAATGTAATCGTGATTTGAGTTCGTGCAACGTTGTCAAAAATTGAATGATAACATGATACAAAATGAAAAGATTTCAGTGTGCCAAAAAATTCAGTAGTAGATTCATATGATTTAAATACACGGGTCTAAACTTTAGAGATATACTTCCAACATGTGCAGAACAGATCACCTTCCATTTCCGAATTTTTCTAAATAGAAGGCCACATGACAAAGAGGGAACAAAATGGTTTTCGAAATGTTCATTCACATTTGCATAGCTGGAAGCACCAACTCAACTTATAGCAGTAAATAAAAAATAATAGAAGTGCAATCTCTTGCAAATACAAATGACACTAAAGAGTTCGAGTGTAGTTTTTATCAGTAGTTCAAAAGATTCTCATTTTTTTATGGAAAGTTTGTTTCTTGTTGCCAATCATATATAAGCAGTCAATGGAAATATTTGGAGCTAATTAAGAGAAAAGGGGTGCAGGTCTGCATGTACTCAATGGCATCCCCATCTTTCTGTGCAATCTATATTGCTGTTTGGGAATTTATCTGTGCACCATACACTGCAGTGGGCCTCAGATTGTCCTCCAAACCTCTGAAATGTTATTCTTTTTGAATGCCATACAAATTAAACATAAGTTTGAGGTTTGTTGAAGAGCTGGATTTGAGTGTCGTGTGCAAAATAGTAAGAAAGTACTTTCACTGTCTTATTATAATGGCCTCTTCTATTGAAGTCTCAAGTGTAAAATCTTTGAGTCATTGACTTATCTGAAAATGCGTTCATGCTGGGACATTTCCAAGAATTTACATTGTTGTGACAAAATAACTTCTGAAAATGACTCACTATATTCCATATTTATGCACTAACTAGAGTCTCTTGTGATGGAAGCCAATATGCTCATTTTCTTAGTTGTGTGTTTATCCTCCCATAAGGACATGCCAGTTTGCTTTATAACAAAGACAAACGAGTCATGTTAATAGGTTGTATATTATGAAATTCTTATTCACCATATTCATTATGCATGCCTAATATGCAAGTTTGTTTTCAATAATTCATCAAAATGTAGGTGCAGAAGGGAAGAAAAATTGCCTTAATATTGTTTTTTTAATGCTTACTGCCTTGGGAGAAAATTATTGTAAGAAAGTCCTCACAAGCGTTGGTTACTAGTTAAATTATAAATTCAAACATAGGAACACAGTTGGTCTATGTTGCTTGCTTTTAATGCTTAGTGCTTTGGGAGAAAATTATTGTAACAAAGCCCTCAACCTTTTTAGTTACTAGTTAAATTATAAATTCAAACACAGGAGCACAATTGGTCTCTGCTTTTGAACATTACAGGTTTGTTGCTTGTTGTAAAAGAGAAAAGATACTGTGATCATTGCACGAGATTGTATAACAATGGTCATAATGCTTTTGTAAGAAGGATGAAGGTGGCAGTAATTCAAGCACATAACACTGTAGTGAGGGCATACCAAAGATCCAAGAAGTGTCAAAGCTGCATTGTAGGTTCATACTAAAGCTTATTCCATGGCAGGACATCCAAAGATATATTCATTCCATGGTAAAGAATCATCAAAGGCTTTGTGCCATCCATGAAGTGTACTATTAGAAGAACATGACAATATCTGAAGGATTTTCCAAGATTAAAAAAACTATAAAAATGTGATATATCTACTAAAATGATATCTATTTGGATAGTATCATAAATCAGATGAGGCCTGAGGGATGCTTGCATGTTCTGTTCAAAGGAGCACCAGTGCAAATAGAAAGATTAGAGAGGTCTCCTCTTGCTTGTGAATCTTCAAACCCAGGGTGTTGCATTAATTTCTTCAAACACAGGGCATTGCCAATCATTTTGCTCATTCACTCTTTCCTTTAGGTAGTGTTTTGTAGAGAAGCTTTTTATGATTTTGAAACTTGCATTTTAAGGAGTCTGCAAAACTAAAAAATACATCAATCTCAGTTCAATGCCATTCTGTTTAATCAAGGATGAGTGTGAATGAAGAAAATAATGAAGAAAAGGTCTGCTACTATCTGGGGTTATTAAATCATGACAAGGAGGATAATATTGATTTTTAAGGTGCTTCGGCAAAGCATTTATGACTGAACTTGTGGGTTAGCAATTCCGTGAAAGATGTAATGTTCTTAAAAGTTGTAATGTCCCTTCCTAAATTAATTTGCCACAAGTTTATTTTCTACAATTTTGACATTTTGGAGTCCATGGGACCCACAAAATTTTGGGAAAAGACTTAAGAGAAAAAAGAGAGGCCGAAATGTTTTGTTGGTGGAGCGTGGGGGGCACACACATGAGGGAAAAACACACTTGCTTAAGGGAGGAATTCAAATAGCCAAGGAGGGAGGCCGAAGGGTACATGGAGGGGCCCACGTGGGAAAAGGAGGCCCACGAATTATAAATAAGAGAGGCTTAGCCTCATTTGGGGTCTTTTGTCAATTGAACTCACTCTAGTTGCTCAAGTTGCTTAGCCAGGTCACTCGCTGTTTAGCACCGAGTTTTCCAAGCAAAGAAGTCACCCTTTCTTCGGGGGACTTCGAGTGCCACCCTAGGGAGGTCAAATCATACCAATTTGGAGGAGAGCCGGAGGGGATTCAGAGCTTATCACTCAACCATTTACCCAACTAGTGCATATTCTAGGAGGACGTCAGAAGGGAATACGTTGGAGTCATTATAGGGGTCTTCTGGGTAGCAATTGTCGGGAGAATTTTGGTATAGAAGCTTCAGTGTGATATCAACCTTTGGGATGAGTTTGAGAGCAGGAGATGGCTGATTGAAGGCATCACAAATTGCAACATCCAGGGCCAGTGCAAGAACCTCTCACTGGGCACACGTGGGAGCTTTTGGGTCAAGTTGTGGAGCAAGGGTTGGATGGGAGAAATAAGGAGAACCTTTGGGAAGTGTAACTCAACATTTTTGGAGTGATTTGGTGGGCTTTGACTAGAGTTGCAGGCAAACTGTATTTTCCAGCAGCTGGAGGAGGACGTGGTGTTTGGGGGCCGAATTTCGGGGGTCAAAACCTGGCCATACCCTTTCTGAGTTTTGTTGGGTTTTGTGTGAGGAGCTTGGGCTTAATTTTGTGGAATTTTCTAATTACAGGAGGTGGGGTTTCTAGCAGCTTCTTTCCAACATATAATGCTATTTTCTGGGGCAGCGCAGGGCATCATTGTAGCAACAGATTCTATCATCTAGGCTTGTTATTTTATCACTTGGGTTTTGTCATGCTTGCCATTGAGGTAAGCCCAGGTGCACTCCTTCCATAGTATTATACTATTGTTCCAGTTGCTTAATAAAATGGCTCAACTGGTTATCATTTATGGACTTTAAATGGGTGTTCATTGAATGTTTAAATTTTCTGATGTTGCATTTATTGTTTTCTTTGCATATCATTGTTTTTCCTAGATCGGAACATTACAGTGGTATCATAGCTCAGATCTTGGCTTAGCAGTGGGAGACTTTTCCTATGAATGAGGACAAAGAGAACATTAACTACAGAAGATAGAGGTATTGGAGCAAGGAAAGGGAGTTGGAGATTATGCCTGTTACTGAGGCATGTGGGATGGAAGTGGTAGTAGCAGACATGGGAGAGCCCAAGAGTAAGGATGAAGTGACATTTGATAGCCTCTAGAAGGCCCTAAGTGATCTAGTAAAGGTGCGGAAGGAGATGTTGGAAGAGATCAAGCAGCAAACTAGGGACGAGCATTCATCGTGATTTCCTATTTGGAGACTTCAGGGGCCTCTCAACAATACGACCACCCTTCACCGACCACTCACGCATCGAATTTCAGTGGGCCAACTAGGACCACGTTGCCTACTTTCTTGCCATCAACACCTAGTGAGTAAGGTGGGTCGGATGAACATATGCCCATGGGAGATTATTTCATAGAGTAGCAATCCACAGGGGAAGATTTCATGGCAGCCTTGTCCTTCCGAGACTTTTTCCATCTCAAATAGAATGGAAGGGAAGGTACAGTGGAGGACCGAGCACACAAATTTCAGAGTTGCAACGTACTATTGGGAGGATGTATTTCCCCATGTATGATGGCACTACCAAGTGCACAACTCGAGCCTAAGTGGAGAAGTTGAATACCTATTTCTAGTTTAATAAGATGATAGAGGTGGAAGCCATCAAAATGGCTACCTTGCATTTGGAGGGGGAGGCACACGCTTGGTGGTTTCATGGCTTGTCCACCTTGGGGCATGCCAACACGACCTCCTATGAGGATTTCACATGGAGAGTGGTGGAGCGTTTTGATAGGAGGGACCTAGAGGCTCACTTCAGGGAGTTGACCCAACTTATGCAGACTGGTAACCCAGAGCACTACATATCAGAGTTTATGAGGGTTTTAGTTATGGTATCGGACTTGTCCGATGCTAGGAGAGTGTACACATTTATAGAGGGGTTACTCGAGCCATTGCAGGGACTGATGAAGTCTCGCATACCCTCTACCTTGCAGGAGGTCGTGACTTGTGCTAGAGATTTGCAGGGGGCAATCCCTAAGACTAGAGTGCCCATTCCATTACGGACTCCCTTCCCACAGAAGGAGAGTGACACTAGGCCTCCACCACAACGAGCAACCCCAGGCCGTGGGCAGTTAGATGAGGAGACTAGGAGAGACCTCCTGAGGAGGAAACTATGCTTTACTTGTCGGGAACCATGGACACCAGGCCACTAGTGCACAACAGGCAAGGCCCACTACATCGAGGTCTTCTCGGATAGGAACCAGGATGATGATGTGGAGTTGGAGTATGGTGGAGGAGGGAGCGAGGGGCAAACATGAAGGGGACCACCACCACCACCCCCACCATCTGGGGGAGCACCTTTCACACCATTTGGGGGAGTCCTCGCTTCTTTGTGTGGGATTCCCAAATTTTTGACGTTGAAGATTTGAGGCACACTGTAGGGGCAACGTGTCTCAGTTTTGGTAGACAGTGGGGCCACCCACAATTTCATTAATGCTAAGATGGTCTAGAGGCAGGGTACAACGAAGTTCGAGGGGTTTTCAGTTCTGGTCCTTGGGGACAAGACTATGCAGTGCTCCCGGTATGTTCTTGCTTTAACAATTACCATGGGGAACTACTCAATGACAGATCATTTCTTTGTTGTGGATGTACCAGACACCAACGTAGTGATGGTTGTCTAGTGGCTCTACTCCCTTGGCCGATTCACCACTAATTAGAGGAAACTGGAGATGGAGTTCACTGAGCCGGATGGCAAGTTGGTAGTCCTTTAGGGTATGCATTTGTATCCTTCACAAACAATTTCAGCGCATATGATGGACGCTGACTTGAGGCATGGGGACATAACATGGAGAGTGGAGCTGAGGATTTCATAGGTTGTGGGACAACCCAAGCCACCTCACCCAGACATACAAGCCATCTTGGACAGGTATTCAGTAGTGTTTGGGGACATTCCACCAGGGCAGCCCCTGATAGGGTGTTTGAGTGCACCATTGAGCTAGAGCTTGCGGTGCAGGCAGTGGTCACAACTCTTTATAGACATCAAAAGGCCTACAAGAACGAGATCGAGCACACCAATAGGGAGTTGTTGGCGTTAGGTTACATTAGGCCAAGTTCTAGTCCCTTCGCTTCCTCAGTTGTTCTGGTTGAGAATAAGGATGGAACTTTGTGCAGCTGCATTGATTATAGGACGCTCAACAAGAAGACTTTGAAGAACCACTACCCCATCTCATACTTTCATGAGTTGATGGCTGATCTTAGAGGAGTCAGGTACTTCTCTAAGATAGATTTGCGCTCGGGGTACCACCAGATTAGGGTGAGGGATCAGGACATCCCTAAGACGACTTTCAGGTGCCATGATGGGCATTTTGAGTTTTGGTTATGCCCTTTGGGCTGACTAAGACACCTGCCACTTTCCAGTCATGTATGAACTATGTATTCTGTGGGCAGGTGCGGAAGTTCGTACTGGTGTTCTTTGATGAGATGCTGTTTTACGACGGGATGTGGGAGGAGCATCTGCAACACCTGGAGGTGGTGTTCCGCATCTTGGGGAAGCAACAATTTTATGCCAAGTTATCCAAGTGTGAGTTTGGCCTGACCGAGATGCTCTACTTAGGACACATTATTGATGCAGATGGAGTAAAGGTACATGAGGAGAAGATCAGGGCCATCCGGGATTGGCCAGTTCTCCAGGATGTGACAAAGTTGAGGAGATTTTTGGGCATTTTCACCTACAACTAGAAGTTCATAAAGGGATTCTCACAGTTGGCTGCTCCCCTCACGGATCTGACCAAGAAGGGGGCCTTTGCTTGGACCGATGGAGCATAATTAGTGTTTGATCGCCTCAAGGAAGCGATGAGTAGTTGCCCAGATTTAGCACTCTCGGATTTCACTCAATTGTTCACCTTGGAGTGCGATGCATCAAGTGAGGGGGTTTGCATATTATTGTCTCAGGATGAACACCCCATCACTTTAGAGAGTCAGAAGCTCCTTCCGCATGAGAGGTCGTATTCTATTTACGACAAAGAGATGTCAGCCATAATGCATACGTTGACCAAATTCCAGCGTTATTTGGTGGGAAATAGGTTCCAGGTGAAGACAAACCACAATAGTCTTTGCCATTTTATGGGGCAACAGGGCCTCAAAGACATATAACATAGGTGGGTCAACAAGGTGCAGGCCTATGACTCAACATTGAGTATATCAGGGACAAAAACAATGTGGTAGCGGGTGCACTATCCAAGAGACCCGTGACACTTTCACTCATGAGCATTTCCCATCATTGGAAGTAATAGTTGTTGGTTGAGTACCCCAAATATCAACAACCATATGAGATCTTGGAGGGTATGGTACACACACAGATGAGCGCTAAAGAGTGATAGGCGAGGTCATATACTACAAGGGGCGCATATTTGATGCCAGGTTCATAATTGAGGGACAAGAACCACCATGCAGCTCATGATTCCCCATTATCAGGGCACCAGGGGTTTAGGAAGACATATATGACAGTTAGAGAGTGTTTCCCCTGGAAGGGCCTCAAGGGGGGTGTATTGAGATATGTGCAGGAGTGTGAGGCCTACCAGAGGAATAAGGGGGAGTTGACTCATCCAGTTGGGTTGTTGCTGTCACTCCCCATCCCTGAGGGGAAGTGGGTGAGTATCTCCATGTATTTCATGACAGACCTCCTAACAGTGCAGGGCAAGGATTGTATTTATGTGGTGGTAGACCGAATGACCAAATATGCTCACTTCTTTGCCATTCAGACCTAGTATTCAACATCACAGGTGGTCGAGTTGTTCTTCAGGGAGGTCTTTTGCTTGTATGGACCCCCTAAGACCATAGTTAGTAACAGAGGCAATCAGTTCATGGGAGCATTTTGGCAGGAGCTTTCATATTAATGGGCACTGAACTCACCTTGAGCACGAGTTACCATCCACAGACTAACGATCAAACTGAGAGGGTTAACAAATGGTTGGAGGGCTATCTTCGGAACTACGTGACCGGGCATCAAAGAGCATGGATTCGATGGCTACATCTAGGTGAGTACTGCTACAACACCACTCATCACATGTCCATCGGTATTCCACCCTTTCGTGCCTTGTATGGTTATGATGCTTTGTCCTTTGTTGACATTGTTTTTGGAGACAACCAAGCCCCAAAGGCCAAAGATTGGTCCAAGAGAGCCAAGAAATCCTCAAGGCTCCCAAGGATAACATATTGACAACTTAAAATCAATAGAATATATATGCATATAGGCATAGGATTGAGAGGCAATTTGAGGAGGGGGACTTGGTTTTTTTGCGGCTACAACCATATCACCAGTCCACATTAAAGTAGAAAGGGGTCAAGATGCTACAATCACGTTTTTATGGGCCATACAAGGTGATTATGAGGGTTGGAGAGGTGGCCTATGAGTTGGAGCTTCCCCATGGAGAAAAGTCCACAACGTCTTTCATGTTTCATACCTCAAGAAGGTGTTGGGGAAAGATGTGACAATAGCGATGGAGTTGCCTCCACTTGATGATGAGGGGCATATGGTTATGGAGTCGGAAGCCATTCTGGAGACCAGGGAGAGGAAGCTAAGGAGTAGGACTATTAGGGAGTATTTGGTACGTTGGAGGAGCTTTGTTGGAAATACTGAGAGGGGGGTGAATCGATATTTCTTTTCAATTGTTATTTAACCAGTTAGATTCTTCACAATTAAAAACAAAGAAATGAATAAATTTATTATAGAATGAAGGATAATGATCCTTTTACAAATGAATGAGTACAATGATGTTTAAGGGCACCAACCCTTCAACCTTCTAGGCTCCAAGCTGTTGCCAAGCACCAACTTGGACTTTAGTGAGGCTCCAACCTCTAGGGCTTCGACCCTATCCTTCTTAATGCTCCAACCTTGTGTTTAGAGGCACCAACCCCTAGGACACCAATCCTTCAGTATTTTTAATAGAAAAAGTGTAATGTACTGTCAAGTGTCTCTTCAACGAAATTCTTCAATGTTCAATGCCTTAATCCAAAACTTTGCTTGACTGTCAAGAAGGTCTCCACCACTGTTACACTACTCTAACACTTCAACAATCCATGTTTATCAAACCAAGGATGGTCAAGGGAATTGCTCCACAACAATCAAGATCACTACATGTATGATAAGACTTCAAACCATTGTAAGATAAGGTTGGTGTACTAAACTTCACCACAGTCAACGTATGCCCTTACAAACTGAGCCCTGAAAAGATTAATTGCTTGTCCAACCTCTGCAACTTCGGATCTGGTTTAGTGACCCAATCAGATTATACTCCTAATGTCAGTTATACAATATCCTAAATGTGTCAAGACGGAGATCCTAGTCATCCACAGTAAAATCCGAGCCACTATAAATGGATCTACGTTAGGAACTGTGCCACTATAGGAACACCGAACCAATAAACTTTCAAGCCACTGTAATTGCACTCCGAGCTTTTTACCAAGGTTGACCCACTGCAGAGAGGTCTGAGACTGTAATTATACACATTTTGAGGCTCATATATTTTCACAGGTCCGAGCTGATATGCGCCAGTCCAAATATTTCAACTAAAGGTTGCAAGACCTTGTATATGTGTGCTGGACCGAATGTTTAGTGGCACTAAATCAAGGTGTTGTGACCCTAATTCAGTTTCAACACAAAATTCTGGTTAGGGCACACAGGTTCTATAATAAAAGTGCGAGTATCAAGATTATTCCAAATCACAGTTTCCAGGACTATCCACTATCTTTTCTCCTTCGGTCTTTTAGCTCTTTCTACTTGGTGTTTTCCAGTTCACGAGTTGTGAACTGAATCTCTTTATCTGTGATGGATGAACGAACTTATGATTTGAGAAATGAAATGGATCACTGATTTATAACGGTTCAAATGTTGAATAGTTATGTCCCTAAGGCAGGCCGACATAGGTAGGCTGGAACAGGTAGACTCCAAGACCATAATATTATTTTCAACTTGAAAATTATCGTTCTCCCTCACCGTTTGGAGTTTTCAGCGAAGTAAGAGCTCATTAGAAAGCTAAAAATATGCTCTAGAGGATGGTGAAGGATCCATAAGAAATTCGACCTCCAAGGTAGTGAAAAATAATTTTTAATGTGACTGGTCATTTATTAATGTAGAAATGGAGGTAGGACATAATGACTTTGAGTGATGGGCTTCTTTCCTTCATTGTTTGCCTTCTTCATCATGGGGTTATAATGTCATCATGTAGTGTTCCATCATCCAGATCATCAAAGTACATCCTCCATTCCTTCAACAAGTATGGTCATTCATCAAGGTACATGACTGACACTTATTCATTATCATCATCCTATTGCCATATGGCATCAATGACGACCTACATTAACAATCTCCCCCTTTGTCATTGATGGAATTATTCCACCTTTTTCTCTCCCTTTCACATCAATGGAAAATGGGATGCCAACGTACTCCCCTTGTCATGCTGCTCCCCTTGTTATGTTGCTCCTTTGTATGGTTTCTTTTTAATATGATGCAAGAGCAATAGCCTCCATCTTTTGGCGAAGACGTTCAAATGCTTCTCGCAGAAGAGGTTTTGTAAAGATATCTGCAATTTGCTCCTTTGTATTAACATACTCCAACTTAATATTATGTTCAACGACTTGTTCACAAATAAAGTGGTATTTGATTGGAATATGTTTGGTCTTTGAGTGCATCACCATATTCTTTGAAACACTGATGGCGCTAGTGTTGTCACAAAAAAAAAGTGATTGGTTTCTTAGTTTCTATGTGAACATCCTTCAAAGCTTCCTTCATCCATAATATTTGTGTACAACGATCAACAACAACTATATATTCGTCTTGAACTGTAGAAAGAGATATAGATGATTGCTTCTTGTTGAGCCAAGATACAAGACAATCTCCCATAGAGAATGCATTTCCACTGGTACTTTTTTGATAATCCACGCTTCCGGCCCAATCAGCATAGGAGTAAGTTGTTACAGTAAGAGTTGAACTCTTAGGATACCAAAGACCAAAATCAACAGTTCCTTTCAAATATCTAAGTATTCTCTTCACAGCTGCTGGCTGAGACTGTTTAGGACTTGATTGAAATCTTGCTACCATTCCAACTGCTTGCATAATGTCTGGCCTTGTGGTAGTTAAGTATAGGATAGCTCCAATAATTGACCTGTAAAGAGTTGCATTGAGAGAGGGGAATTATCATCTTTTCTTAATTTACAATCCTTGGTCATTGGTGTGCTCATAAGGGCACAATCTTCCATCCCATATTTCTCGAGCATGTCCTTAAGATATTTTGCTTGAGATATAAACACTCCTGCAGTAGTTTGAGATATTTGTAGCCCAAGAAAGTAAGATAACTCCCCAATCATTGACATTTCAAACCTTTTGGACATATTTAGAGCAAATTCATGGCTCATCCCATCATCATTGCTGGCATAGATAAGATCATCAACGTATACATGAGTAATCAAAAGTTTATCCTTGTCTATCTTCATGTAGAGATTGCCTCTTGCTACTCCCTTCTGAAACCTTTTTGTTGCAAATAGTGATCCACCTTTGCATACCAAGCTCTAGGGGCTTGTTTCAAACCATACAAGGCCTTATTCAACTTGCATACAAAGTCTTTCCCTTCAACTAGATCAAATCCTTCTGGTTTCTCCATGTAGACTTCTTCCTTGAGGTATCCATTCAAAAATGTCGATTTTACATCCATTTGATAAACCTTGAATCCTTTTGAGAAAGTGTTGAGCAGACAAATCCCCTTTGTGGACAGAGGCGATCCCTCTAGCCCTAGGGTGGGTCGAGCAACAAGGGAACACATTGAATTCCTAAATTCCTAGTTTGTAAATGAAATATGGACTGGAAAAAATATCCTACCTCGGTCCAATGCTTTTGTCGTGGCACGTGGCAACAATCCTTCGATCTTTTTCCTTCTAAGTCTCACGTTCCTTTGGTAGCGACATTTACACCTGCACAAAGATCAAACAAACATTGACAACATACAAACATATATATTTATTTACGACTATTTGACTAGTCAAGGAGAGTTAGACACTTCGAATATAAATGGAAACAAAGTTAGAACTAGAAACTAGTCATGTAATATTGATAAATGAAAAAGAAGTTTACAACCTATGCCTTGACGTTGTAGACCTCCTTCAACTGGTTCAGTCGGGCATGTCTCCAAGCACTCGTTCGTTGTTCGACTCAATGAGCCAGTGGGCTTAAACTCTCTCTCACAACAATGGACTCTTCTCTGCTCCCTTCAACACATCAGATATAACTATTGATTGCTCAGCTAGAGTCAATGTGAGGAAGAAGAATTTATAAAGGAGGAGGAGGAGGTTTGGGATCCACATAAGGTGGAGGAGAGGTCTATCCCTTTGGGAAGTTGCACATTTGTAGGAACTAATAGGCCAAAGGGATAAACTCGACTTGATCAAGTCGAACAAACAACCATGAATCCGCCCACAAAGTTGTTAAATCATGGAAGCGTCATTTCTATTTTAAAAAACTTTCCAAAAGTAGCTTGACGCGGGTGCCCTTTAGAGACAGAGCGACGACGGCGCGAGGCTCAGTGTAAATTTGTCCATGGGCGCGAGGACATAACTACCCACTAGCGCTGACCTAAAAACATAGGTTTTTGAGGGTCTACTTGAGGAATGATCAACATACTATGTTCTTAACATGTCAATGGATGCAGTGACATTTATGGCAATGTATGACGGTACACATGGGTCACTGAAATGGTCCTCCAATGTTTGGAATGGGGATTGCAGGGACAGTGACAAAATAATGTGTAACATATGCCCCCTAAAGTATGAAGTCTGAGAGAGAGGGAGGGGTGAAATGCTTTACGAGAACATGCCCAAACCAAAACGCCGCCATCGGAAGACCTGCAAGATCAAGTACGATTGATATCTTTGATACATGAATATGTGGTATGGGCGCAACCATCCATAATAGAGAACATGTAATAAGATCCAAGGTATGAACACAACCATTTGGTGAGAATGATCATCAAATAGACTCAGGTATGATCACATCCATCCAATCAGAAGGGTCATGCATATAGTCATGGTAAACCAAATTGTCCCGCAACCTGGATTTTATCAGACAAAACCCAGGGTCTTGCACTCCGTCTCAAGTACAAATTCAAGCATGTGAATGCATGAGCTAAAGTCGAACATGCAAGAAAGTCACCTGATTACCAACCAATGATGAAAGCTGTTAACAGGCGCGAGAGATACCATCAATAATGAAAATGGTTTTCAAGGTACTGCTAGTACAATCCACATAATATGAACAATGCGCTGAATTCAAACACCCACGAAATCAATCGATCGAAGGCCAATGATGAGAAACTACCGTCGAATGCAAAGAAATTTCCATTGAGGCATGCAAGATCTAAGGTGTATCAGAAGGGAGTCTTTGGATCAACTTCCTGGATAATGAGCTGAAGTCGACTGGAAGTGACCACTCGAAGGAGAGCCATAATGTTTCCCACATCATCAACACGAGATAGAGGAATAAGATGATAGTGAATCAAGACTAAACAGAGGATCAGGGGTTGAAAAATGTAGAGGGAACTTCTATTGAACATATTGGCAACGCGACTCCAGAATTTGGCAGTATTTGACATCAAGGGATCTGAGGTCATGGTGACGAGGCAAAGAGCAGATGAGAGGTCAAAACGGATAACCCAAACCCATGGAGGCAAAATGACGAATGTGGGATGTCCTCAACCCGACACGAACTATAGACAAGTGTCATGTTCAAGAGTGACATACTGCCGACACAACTGAAAACTGGTTCCATTTTCCCCCACAATCTCTAGCGAGTACCCCAGTTATTTTTGGAAACAAGCTTGAAGGGGATAGCATATGCTTCTCATGTAAGTTTGTCCTTCGGAAAAATCCATCCTAGTACATTTTACGAGACCTAGGAAGGAGAAACTCGGTAACGTCATGATGATGGCATCCGATGTCATTTAGTTTTAACGAGTCTGACAAAGGAAGAACTCAGAGTCTTTTCATGTTTAGAGAGTTTGAAAAGAAGCAGACAAGAAAACTCCAGCAAGTCCCTTTTCGTAGGTAGTCTCACAGATTCGAAAAGGTAGAAAACAATATATGAGAGAACCTCTTAGTCGCGATTGGCTAAGGTATTCATTTTTCGTAAATAGTTTATCCCAACTCGGAAAAGAGGTAAACATATACTGGGTAAACGACGTTTCACAACCTTTAACGAGTTCAAAACGACAAGAGCTCAACAATCTTTTCATGTTTTGAGAGTCAAAAAAGAGCTGAAAGTTGACTCTTCCTGGAGGAACGAATGGCATTAAGGGTAGCAACTGGTTCCGGTGACGGTGGCACTGCTCAGAACAAGTAAAGGTCAAGAGGTTGGCTAACAAGACCACTCATTGCAGTGATTCCTCAGGAATGGGTAAAACAACCAAGTGAGGGCATATGATCGACCAAGCAAATGGTAACGATGGAATTAGAAAAGCAAGGCTCATATGGAAAAAAAGGCTAATAAAATGTTAATCACGAGAGGTAAAATAAGAATGGTTTCATCAGGAAACTCTGCGTGAAGTTGGTTTCATTTTTACACAAGCTTGAAACTTTTTAGAAAACTATGCTTGAAACCGGTTTCATTTTTACACAAGCTTGAAACAGAAACAAACTATGCTTGAGATTGGTTTCATTTTTACACAAGCTTGAAAACATGGAAAACTATGCTTGAAGTAAGTTTGCATGCCCCCAACATTGTGGCTCAATTTGAGGTACATGCCCCCCAAGCTTCAGTGCATTCACCGGAGTAGACCACTAATCACTGACAGGTGGATGGAATGAAGGTTCAATTACGAGATCAAGAGAAAGAATCGACTTGGATTTTAAGAGATCTAATCAAAAGCTCGAATTGCATGGGAACGTGTTCATTTTTTAACGAGGTTGACACAGTAAAAGCACTATCCTCAATACACCTTGTTTCATGTTTTAAGGAGCTTGACACAAAAAAACGAACTATGCTCCGTAAGAAGCTTATTTCATTTTTTAAGGACCTTGACACAAGAAAACGAACTCTGCTTCGAAAGAAGCTTGTTTCATTTTTTAAGGAGCCTGACACAAGAAAATGAACTATGCTCCGAAAGAAGCTTGTTTCATTTTTTAAGGAGTTTGACACAAGAAAAGGAACTATGCTCCGAAAGAAGCTTGTTTCATTTTTAAAGGAGTTTGACACAAGAAAAGGAACTATGCTCCGAAAGAAGCTTGTTTCATTTTTTAAGGAGCTTGACACAAGAAAATGAACTATGCTTTGACAAGCTTGATCATGATGAATAAGAAGTCATGGCTTCCAAGAGTTTCTCATCTGACAGGAGAACAACATTTTGGAAATTAGGATCCAATGCCCCCAGTACATTGTGTACTACCTCATTGACTGAATTATCAGTGGATGCAGACATGGAAAAGGTGGCCACATAATTGACCTGCGGTGGGGAAGATACCACCGGCAGGTAAGAACCAGGAAGGGATGATGGTGGACCGAGTGCCAAATTAGGACCAATGAATGAAATCTGATTAATGGTCACGATTCAACCTTCACGTGGAAAACAGATCTCACGAAAGAGAGAAGAGACAAGCACTCCCATGACATAAGTATAGTCACGCCCCAAGGATAAGTTAAAATCTTTTAATTTTGGACAACTAGGTCCAAACACCATGTTGTGATGCTCAAATGAAGATACCAATATTTTTATTGGATTCCACTTTTGGAGAGGTGCAAGATCGATCTAAAGATCATCTTGATCCGATGAGCAGAACATTTATTTTGAATTTATTCAAGATATGTGCAGCTCGGCCTTAAGGTTTTGTGCCTGTGTCAGACGCCCTCATTGATGGATATAAATTGGTCAACGTTGGAGGACATTTTCACTTATCTCATCCTCACACATTTCTCTCTCCTCATCTGATTGGTTTGATGACCTTAGAGGCTCTTCTCTCCACACATGGGAAATTCCAAGTAGCAGCACATTTCTGATTTCGGTCTAGGGCTTTTCAGAAAAAATTGACTAGCGTTGACTTTGGTCAACGCAAGGTCAAAAGGACCTGAAACTCTCCCAAAAGTCCGATTTTCCAAATCCGCATTTTTTTGGCACTATTCCTGATGCAAGAAATTGACTTCGACTTTTTTGCGTTGACCTAGCTGCTGTTGCTGTTTGCATTGACCATTGACTGAAAGCGTCGACTTTTTGGGTTGACTTTTGAGTTGATCGTTTGGCTTTCCTAGAGGGTTGTGTGACATTGCTGGTTGGCTGACCATATTGAGACTTTGATGGTTGAAGCATCCTGTTGACTGTCGTAACGCACCAACACACCTATATATTTCTAGCTTGTCTTTTGTCGATCTACTAGTATGTTCTATCAACATTTTACTTTATTGTTTATTGATTGCTAACTGATATTGGGAGAAAAAGTAAATTTTCATCAAGCATAAAACATCTACATAAAATTACATGGTATCGATGCTAAGGTGAAGACAAAGCCCTAGTTTTTAGCAATCACCGAAGAAGAGGATGGGTTCCTCAAACTACAATGGCTTTAAGGCTGATGACAAATTGACTGGGAAGGATGACTTCCATGCTTGAAAGATGACATTGGATCTTAACTTGGAAGACCAAGATGTCATAGACTATGTGCGGGGTAAAATCCAAGAGCCTCCATCAACTGCAACCATTGCTGCCAAAACAAAGTATAAGAAGATGGAAATCAAAACAAAGTTGATGGTTAGGGACTCAATTCATAAGAGTCTGGTTGCCTACATCTCTGAGCTGGGCACTTCCAAGGAGATGTATGATAAGTTGGTCAACATGTTCAAGGCCAACAATGCGAATCAAGCCCTATTATTCAAGAATCAATTGAAGAATCTGAAGAAAGGCAGGCATGAGTCTGTTCAGTCATATTTTCTGAAGCTGATCGAGATTAGGAACATTCTGCTGGCTATAGGGGAGACAATAGCTGATCGAGAGATGGTACTCACCGCACTTGGAGGTCTCTCATTCAAATGGCATGTATTCAACACTACCATTCTCAATAATAATGTCATACTTGATTTTGACGAAGTATTATCGAGATGCGTACAAGAAGAGACAAGGATGAAGGAATATGAAAATGAAGGAAATGCTTCTTTCGCTGCTCATTCTAAGAAGAACTTTGGTGGTCCAAGGAACAAAGGATGAGCAGGGGCCCAAGGAAAGAAGGGAAAGTGTTACACTTGTCAAAAGCCAAGTCACTATGCTAGAGAATACCCTTTCAAGAAGGATTGTCCCGATGATGATGACAACAACAACAATCATAGGAATGGCAATCAAAGGAACAACAGGTTCAAGGGGAAGAGGAAGGCTCCCTCCGGCAGAAATGGTCAACCTTTCAAAAGGTCGAGAAATTACAGGTATGAGGAATCAAATGTTGTTGATAAAATAAATGAATTCATTCTTGTATTTGCCCTCTCTGTTGCATCTCCACCCGACACTATGGATGTCCGGTTGATAGATAGTGGTGCCTTAAGGCACATCACTGGGTTCAAGGAAGCACTTTCTGATATGGTTGAGAAGGATACTAATCTGGAAATTATCCTTGGAGATAATGCCACATATCGCGTGGAAGGGATAAGGACTGTGACCCTCCACTTGTCTCAAGGTTAAGTCCTTCGCTTGCAGGATGTACTCTATGTACCTAATTTGAAAAATAACGTTGTGTCTATATCGACCATGGAAGACAAAGGTTTCAATGTGGCATTCATTTATGGGAAGGTGTGCATCTGGAAGAAGAGCTTCAAGGAAGCTATCACGATTGGGTTTAGAGTTGATACACTCTACCATGTTGGAGGAAGTCCACTGGGAGCGATGACATGTGATACTGTCTAACAGACTGAACTATGGCACCGAAGGTTTGGACACCTTCACTACAAGGCCCTTCCCGAAGCAAGGAAGGTGGTGACAGGGATGCCCGAGTTCTCAAATGATCATGAAGGTGTATGTCAGGGTTGTGCCGAAGGAAAGCATACAAGGGGACCTTTCCCCTCAAGTGTCACAAAGACATTTGATGTATTGCAATTGATACATTCTGATCTGTCTGGGATGCTGCCTATGACATCCTTGGGAGATGTTCTTATTATATGACATTCATAGATGACTTTTCTCGCAAAACCTGGATATATTTCTTGAAGAAGAAGGATGAGGCTTTCATGTGGTTCCGTACCTTCAAAGCCTTGGTGGAAAATTTGACAGGGAAGAAGATCAAGATATTGAGGACCGATAATGGAACTGAATATGAGACGAATGAGTTCAAGAACTTTTGCAGAGAAGCTGCCATCAAGAGGGGGACCACAATTGTCTATAATCCTGAGCAGAATGGCCTTGCTGAACGAAAGAACAAGACCATTGTGGACGCTGCCCGTGCCATGCTATGTGACCAGGGTCTACTGATGTTTATGTGGGGAGAAGCTGTGAACATTGCTATGTACATACAAAACTGATGCCCGCATTCCGCTCTAGACTCCAAAACTCCCGAAGAGGTTTTCTTTGGTAAGAAACCCAACGTCTCACATTTTAGAGTTTTTGGATGTTCTGTTTATTTTCATGCGCTGAAAGAGAAGAGGAGCAACCTAGATGCTTTTGGGAAGAAGGGAATGTTTGTGGGCTACAACGAAACTTCGAAGGCCTATAGAGTCTATGTGCCTGGTCAAAGGGATGTGGAGATATGCCACGATGTCACCTTTGACGAAGATGCTTCCCTGAGGACAGTAGTCAATCTGCTGAGATCCGAGGAAGATCATGAAGCAAGTCCTGGAAATCAAGAAGGATCGAAGGATTATATGATGCCCGATATTGAAGGACCGATGGACCTGATTGATCCACCTCCTTTGATGGGGAAGAGACCATCATGGCTCAGGGACACTCTCGAGGATCCCAAGGGACATATGGCCCCAAGGGGGACATTCCGTGAAAGTAAGAAGCCGAACAGATACCAAGGGTATCTAGCAGCCATGAGTACTATTGTACAATCTGAGCTTGGATATTTTGAGGAAGCCGTAAAGCATTAAGTCTGGAAGGATGCTATGCACGAAGAGTATGAGTCCATAATGAAGAATGATGTCTGGGATGTGGTTCCAAGACCGGAGGACAAAGTAGTTTCCACCTCGAAATGGATCTACAAGATCAAGCATGGATCTGATGGATGTGCTGAAAAGTTCAAGGCAATATTTGTTGCCTATCGCTTCTCTCAAAATGAAGGCTTAGACTATGATGACATATTTTCACCTGTGGCCCGATATACCACCATCTAATCTATCATAGCCGTTGCTGCTACACAAGGATGGAGTCTTCATCAGATGGATTTAAAGACCACATTTTTGCATGGTGTCATAAAGGAAGAGGTGTATGTGGAGCAACCTCTGGGGTTCAAAGTCCAGGATCGGGACACCCATGTCTGCAGGTTGAAGAAAGCCCTCTATGGGTTGAAGCAAACACCTAGAGCTTGGTATGAGAGGATAGATAGCTACCTGATGAAGTTGGGCTTCACTCGTAGTAATGTTGATCCAAACTGTTACTTCAAGGTTGATAGAGAAAAGCCTCTCATTATGGTGCTGTATGTGGACGACCTCTTCCTGACAGATGTTGACCCTCTCATTCATCAGTGCAAGAGAGATCTCGCTGCTAAGCTCGAGATGAAGGACCTAGGACTGATCATTACTTCCTAGGCCTTGAGGTCTAGCAAAGACCTGGCGAGATTTTTCTTTCTGAAGGAAAATACATTGTGAAGCTTCTGGAAAGATTTGGTATGGTGGACTGTAAATCTGTGTCGACACCGATGGAGCTCAACTTTAAGAAGTTGAGTGGCAACGCTGTTGGGCCCGTGCTAGAAAATCCTACTAAGTATCATCAACTCATAGGGGCCTTGATGTTCTTAGTGAACACCTGTTCGAACGTATGTTTTGTAATGAACACTTTGAGTCAACATATGTTTGAGCCTCATCACACTCACTGGGTTGGTGCCAAGAATCTATTGAGGTATCTTCGGGGCACGATAAACCATGGGCTGAGATACACTGCTGGGAGCGTGACACTCCACGGATATACTTATGCCGATTGGGTTGGCAGCGTGGTGGATTGTAAGAGCACATCAGGATGCTGCTTCACACTTGGTTCTGCTTCGATATCATGGATGAGCAAGAAGCAGAAGTCGGTGGCTTTGAGCACCGCAGACGCCGAATACATTGCAGCGAGTATGGCCTGTTGTGAAGCAATTTGGTTGCGAAAGCTCTTCAGTGAGCTGTTCGGGCATGTGCTAGATATCACCGTGATACTCTGTGATAACTAGAGTGGGATTCGGTTGTTCGAGAATCCCGTGTTCCAAGATCGGTCTAAGCATATTGATATCAGGTACCACTTTATCCGACATATGGTACAGTGAGGCGTCGTAAGGCTCGATCATATAGGAACTGATGAGAAGGTTGCGGATATTCTCACAAAGCTTCTAGGGAAGTTCAAGTTCTTATCCTTCCATGGGAGTCTTGGTATCATGGAACGACCCTACGCTGAGGGTCCTGTTGGACGATGAGCTATGGGAGCTCTGGGGGGATTTGGGTATAGCTTCTTGGAGCTATAAGCAACCACAAGGCTAGGCTTGCCGAACCTTGTTGGTGTGATTCTGCCCCACAGTTGTGATGATTGAGTTGGTTCACCTTTCATTATCTGTGTCTTGTATGCATCCTACCCATTGAGTTCAGGGCTTATGGGAAGTACCTCTCATTTGGCCAGTGAGGTAGGAAAAGCTAGAGACTAGTAGTAAAGACTTATGGACGCATTAGAGATTAACGTACTGTCTATTTAGGATGGCATGGTCCAACCACTTGATCTGGTATCAACTATAGTGATGTTTCAAACCTCCAACTGACTTCGGGTCAAGTAAACCAACTTCGGGTTGGTATGAGACTCTTTGTGAGTCCTATAGAGGTTTCAGACCTCTGGGTTGAATCTGTCAGCTGGAAATGATGTCTTTGTCACTGACCCACTTTTGTTTTGAATAAAGAAGCCAACAAAGCAAGTTACGGTGGGATGACATACGATGTTTGGATTGCACAGGTGGATGGAGTTCTCCCTAGTTGAGAGGGAGTGTTAATTTTGGACAACTAGGTCCAAACTCCATGTTGTGATGCTCAAATGAAGATACCAATATTTTTATTGGATTCCTCTTTCAGAGAGGTGCAAGATCGATCTAAAGATCATCTTGATCCGATGAGAAGAACATTTATTTCGAATTTATTCAAGATATGTGCAGGTCGACTTTAAGGTTTTGTGCCCCAGCAGTTGTGTCACACACCCTCACTGATGGATATAAATTGGTCAAAGTTGGAGGACATTTACACTCATCTCATCCCCACACATTTCTCTCTCCTCATCTAATTGGTTCGATGACCTTGGAGGCTCTTCTCTCCACATGTGTGAAATTACATGCAGCAACACATTTCTTATTTCGGTCTATGGTTTCTGCAGCAAACGTTGACCAATGTTGACTTTGATCAACGCAAGGTAAAAAGGACCCGAAACTCTCCCAAAAGTTTGATTTTCCAAATCCGCATTTTTTTGGCACTATTCTCGAGGCAAGATGTTGACTTTGACTTTTCTATGTTGACCTAGCTGCTGCTGCTGTTTGCTTTGACCGTTGATTGATAGCATTGACTTTTTGTGTTGACTTTTGAGTTGACCGTTTGGCTGTCCTAGAGCGTTGTGTGACATTGCTGGTTGGTTGACCATATTGAGACTTTGCTGGTTGAAGCATCATGTTGACCGCCATAACGCACCAACACACCTATATATCTCTGTTTTTTCTTCTGTCGATCTACTGGTATGTTCTATCAACATTTTACTTTATTCTTTATGTGATGGCTAACTGATATTGGGAGAAAAAGTAAAGTTGCATCAAGCATATAACATCTACATAAAATTACAAAATCCAAGGGGCCTTGTACCACCATCATGTCTATATAGACTCTTTTCCCTCCCAAAGTAATAGGCAACTTTGGAAGGATCCCTAATGGTTGACTGGTTCCTTTGTTAAAAGCCAACAGATTCTGAGTAACAGGCACAAGTTGCGCAGAACCCAAATCTTACCCAAATCTTACCAAGTAGTTGAGGACAGAATACTAACTGAGGCACCTTCATCTATGATCCTGCCTGGTACGACCATATTGCAGGCCTGCACAGTGATCTCAAAGGGCACGTAAGAAGGAAGACAATATCCCGTAAATCGAATCCAATCAAAAGAAGCGACCAAACTACATGGAGGGGGTGCCATAAGAATAAGAGGATTATCCCCCCGCGTTATGAGAGCGGACAGACCATCCTTCTAAATTTCGAGAACGAGAGGAGGATCACTTTCTGGGACTGTGGCGACGGGAGGCGAAGGACAACCCTCATGGATCATGGAAATGGGAGGATCGCCCTCCGATCCTGGAGAATCAGAGGAAACAAAAAGAACCTGACTAGGATGAGACCCACTCTTGACGGAAAATACCCGATGAACTATAGATGGAATCATGCCGACCTTCTTCTTAACCAACGATTGGTCAAAAATGGACTCGGGAGATTGAATTTCAGGGAGAGTGGAATTGATCGGAGATGAATGTAGAAATTTATAGTTTCCCACCCTGGTTTTCAGTTTTCACCTTATTACTCCAAAATAGTTAAATGCCCTTTCCCATAACCATACATTCAACAACTGGAAAATAAATTTTGCTGAAAACACAAATTCTGGAAATTTTTCAGAATGTTGGAAAATGCAGAATTAAAAATTAGCAAGCATAAAAACAGTCATTCACACATTTGACATTGATATTTTTGGTCAACATGACCCTGGAAAAACCCCCTACAACTCTTGGGGAAAACCAGTTTGAAAGCTCCTTCTTATTTCTGGAAAATGCCTTTTTACAGTGAGAGAAATATTCAGCAAAATAAAAAAATCAGCAAACAGACTTTTACAACTTATCTCGTTTTCCGTGCTTAACCACCGCGTCGGAAAATGTACAAACAACAAAAACAGAACAGCAATAAATGCTGTACGTTCTCCTTGATTTGCGTGCCCAGAAATCTGCAATAAATGCAGCTGTACGGCCTCCTCAAAATCTGTGCAAATAGCAATTAATGCTGCTGTCCAAAACCTCGATTTGCGTGCCAAAACTACTGCAAAACTCTGCTGTACGGTACAGCCCCTAGCTGCCTCGATTTCCATGCTCAATATTGTTGTACGGCCCTGCTGTACGGCCTTGCTGTACTGCCTCCCTGCCTAGAAAACCGTGCCAAAAAACTGCCTGCTGTTTGCTAAATCTGCTGTACTTGTTTTGCTGAAATGTCTTGCTGAAATGCTGCCTTGGAATGCGTGCCAAGCTGCTGCCTCCTTCTCCTCACTGCCCAGAAATCTCCCTTGCTCTCTTGCTCTCCTTCTCCCAATCTGCTCATGAAAGAATGAATGACCTTTTCCTCCTTTTCCTCCTTTAACCTAACCTTAAGTGACTTTTGGGGAATCCCTAAATCCAATGGTTGAAATAGATTGAGATCTAGGGCTGAGATTAAATGCTCATTTAAATCTCACTTTCTATTTTTTAATTCACCCCACTTTAATAAAGACCCACTTAGTCATTTATTTCCAAAGTCACTTTTTCCTTTCTAATTTTACATTGACTTTATTAAAGTCACTTTAAAATTAGACTTTAGCAACTTTATCACTTAAAGTCACTTTTAAATTAGATTTGACTTTATAACTTTATAAAGTCACTTTAGTAACTTTATCACTTAAAGTCACTTTTAAATTAGATTTGACTTTATATCTTTATAAAGTCACTTTAGGAGAAAAATTAAATTCTTTTGGACACTTTTCCCTAGGCCAAAGATCAAAGCCTTAGAGAACCACCTGTCCTCCGGTACCAAATTTCAACACTCCCTCTTACCGAGGAAGGTGTTCCTCACCACACCCATCTTGTCTCTGAAGTAGACATGCTTGCCCCGTGGTAAGGCTTTGGTAAGAATATCTGCAACCTGCTCATCAGTGGAAATATACTCCAGCTTCACAGCTCCTTTCTGAACATAGTCTCTGATGAAATGATATTTGATCCCGATATGCTTTGACCTGTCATGAAATACTGGATTCTCCGTGAGTTTAATGCAACTCTGATTATCACAGTAAATCACTGAAGGTCTCAACGGGTGACCAAATAAGCCAAACAACATCTTGCGAAGCCAGATGGCCTCACAACTAGCTAGACTGGCTGCCATATACTCTGCTTCCGCTGAACTCAATGCTGCGGCTATGCCTTGGGCCGAACCGCGACACCGCTGTGGGAACCCAACCCAAAAACGGCCTGCGATGCTCTTCTGTCGAAGCTTCTTGCCCAATCGGAGATGGGTGTAACACTGCCAATCTCCTCCATCCCCCTGCGTAGTCCGGACCATAATCCTTGTCCCCTGCAAGTACCGCAAAATGTGTTTTGCAGCCACCCCCCACCCAGTGAACCTTCCTAGGCTCACACATAAACCGACTCATCGTGTTGACTGCAAAACAAATATCTGGTCTAGTGTTGACCAAATACATCAAGGAACCAATCAGCTGCCTGTACAATGTGGGATCCACCAACTCGGAATCCGAAGCATGAAGCTTCTTCCAGTTGGTGATCATCGGTGTCGACATGGGTCTACAATCCTCCATGTGGAATCTTCCAAGGATGTCCACAATATACTTCCCCTGTCCCAGGAAGAAATGCCCCTCCTCCTGCCACACCTCCAAACCCAAAAAGTAATGCATCAAGCCGATGTCCTTCATCTCAAACTCCGCCGCAAGATATCTCTTGCAGTGCTCTATGAGTCTCTCTGCACCTGTAATGACTAAGTCATCCACATACATCACCAGAATGAGAGGCTCCTCACCTATCACAATATAGTAAAGGTTCGGATCTGCCTCACTCTTTGTGAAACCCATCTTCTGCAAGTAAGTATCTATCCTGGAGTACCAAGCTCGGGGAGCTTGCTTCAGGCCATAAAGGGCCTTCTTCAGTCTGCACACATGGGACTCCTTCCCATGCACCTCAAAGCCCTGTGGCTGCTCAATGTACACCTCCTCCTGTATGAAGCCATTGAGAAATGCGGTCTTCACATCCATCCGGTGGATCTTCCAACCCATCTCTGCTGCTATCGATATAATGGAGCGGATCAAAGTATATCGAGCCACGGGAGCGAAGGTCTCTTCATAATCAACTCCCTCTACCTGGGAGAACCCTCTAGCCACAAACCTCGCTTTGAATTTCTCAATGCTGCCATCTGCAGCATGCTTTACCTTGTAAAGCCATCTGGAAGTAACCATGGATTTGCCCTCAGGCCTAGGCACCACCTCCCAAACATCATTCTTCATGATAGAAGAATACTCCTCCTGCATGGCCTCTCTCCAGACCTGCTGGCTAGCTGCCTCCTCATAGCTAGAAGGCTCAGAGTCAAGGATGCTGGAAGCCATTGCCATATAGCTACAAAACCTCTCAGGTGGTCTGCTCTCTCTGACCGGCCTCTTAGGCTCAGCAACAGATGTGGCATCTCTCAAGGTGTCCTCAAGCCACTTGGGCTTCCTCTTCCCTGAGCACACTTCTCCCGCCGGAGAATAAAACTCCTCCTCCTCAACATCGTGAGCTCCAACCTCCACCGTCCGTTCGTTGTCCTCTCGCCCGTACCTCGAACCTCGTAGATGCCGAGACCGTGTGAATCGTCCATCGGTGGACTACCCTGAATCGCTTCTCGTGGATCGCTCCGCGTGCCGGCCGCGGCACTACCCTTCCGACTCTACGAGCCACCCCCCCACCGACCTGACTCCGACATCGTCATAGCGGCCTCCCGGCCCCGATCCCTGCCCACTGGATCCCTGTGACTGACTCAGGTGCTACTTAGGGTTTGGCTGATCTAGATACTCTAACTCCCATGACCTCCTAAAGGCCCTATCCTCCTCGAACTTCACATCCCGCCTGACCACAACTTTCCTCTATGCAGGAATGTAAATCTGAAAGGCCTTTGAGGTCTCACTATAGCCCACAAAGATACCCTTCTCTGCGGTGGGCTCTAGTTTGCTCCTCTTCTCCTTGGGTACGTAGGAGTATGTGATACACCCAAAGATACGAAGATGACCAATATTAGGCTTCTTCCCAGAAAAAGCCTCCTCTGGAGTCATATGCCCCAAGGCACGATGCAGACTCCTGTTCTGCAAATAAACAACTGCATTGGCAGGCTCACCACAAAAACAATGGCAACCCCCGATCATGCAACATGGCTTCGCAGCCCCTCCGATGGATCTCGTTCTTCTCTCCGCAACCCTGCTCACCGGGGCTGTAAGGAACGTTGAGCTCCTCCTAATGCCTACCTCCGCACAATAGTCAACAAACTTTCCAAGGGTGTACTCACCTCCATTGTCTGACCTCAGAGACTTGATCTTCCGATCTGTCTGTGTCTCCACAAGAGCTCTAAACTCCTGAAACTGCTTGAAGACCTCACTCTTTGTCTTCAAGAAATAAATCCAGGTCCTCCTAGAGTGATCATCAATCAATAACACGTAATACTCATATCCACTCAAGGAAACATGAGACATCCGACTGCTCACATCGGAATGAATCAAATCAAGTATCCCAGTCGCTTTGTTGTCACTGCTGGGAAAAGGGGATTTGGCAAATTTGCGCATCGCACATCCTCTGCAAGTATCAAAGTGATCAATACTGAAATCTAGCACACTTGTAGTGATCTCCCGCAATGTCCTCAAGGCCCCATGATACATGTGCCCCATCCTGCGGTGCCACCCTCACATCGTTCGAATCGGCTAGCCCGCTATCGCATCGCCGCTCAATGCCAAAAGGGGACTGAAATGAAAACTTGTACACCTTTGCATGGCGTACACTTATCACTCTAGTCAATCCGCCTAGAGTCCCCCGGGATACATCAACACCTTACCTCGTCCTTCCTCACGCATCACACCTCTGCCCAGCCGAGACGGATATGAGGTTCTTCCTCAGCCTCGGTACATAAAGAACATCTAACACCTTCAAGGGAGGTTTGACTCCCTCCGAAATGTCAATGTTCCCACACCGACCGCTCTGTCCGCTCTTAACAACTCACATCACCGAGTACTACCTCTACACGCGTCTCTCCAAGCTCCGAGAAGTACCGACGCACTCTCGTCATGACGTGAAGCCCCACCGTCCACATGGTCGTATACCCGAAGATGCTCCGCTAATTGAGGGAAATGCATGCTCCCTCCGAACCCGTGTGGCAAGACCCGCACTAGGTGACCTACATGCAATGAACCCAAACTCCCGGTCAAAACGATCTGCAAAGTCCTCAACCTCTGCTGAAGCTGCCATGCTCTGGTTCTTCCCCTTCTTCTTCTTCTTCTACGGACACACAACTGCATAGTGTCCCATCTTCTGAAAATTCCAACACTTCACCTTGGAATAGTCCTTCTGTGTGTTATCCTGTTTACCCTTACCTTTGCCTTTGCCCCCACCATTGCTTGTGGAAGCCTGCTTCTTCCCTTTGCCTTTCTTATGTCCTGCCAATAGTGCTACATCCTCATCCTGCTCAACTGGCTTGGCTGCCCCAAGCTGACCTTTCCTGATATCTATCTGAACGCAATCATCCCAAAACCTCTCCCATGTGGGAAGGGTCTCACGTGCACAAACCCCATCAGCAAAGTTCATCCACAAATAGGGGAGGCCATTCACTGCAATCCACACCAACTCAGTGGGTGGAATGGCCTCTCCAATCGCTGCCAACTCATATCTCACATTAGTAATCTTTGTGAGATATCCAGCTGCACTATCATTACCCATCTTAATGGTTTTCAACTTTTCCTTCAGGACCATTTTCCGGTTCTCATTGGTACTGCAGAGATTGGACAACGCTCGTCCACATCTCATGAGCATTTCTCTCTTCCCTCTCACATGAGGAATGCAATGGTCTTTGATTCCGTCTAGAATCAATCTCTTACCTCGTTGTTCTTTTTATTATATGTCATTAACCGAGTAGCACGCAGTGCACACTTACGTGGCTCCGTGTGAAATCTCATAATGTCCCATTTCGCCTCTCTGGAAGACTCGTATTCTCTCCTTCCAAACACTGTAATTGGTATGCCCATCCAACCTATCCTCCACCCTCAATCCCAATGACATCCTGCTGTCCTAAAACTGAAAAATAGCACCGCTGTAGTAAAGATAAAAATTCTGTTTGTGAAAAAATCAGCTTGTTGGAATTTTCAGTGAAAAAAGCAGGCCGTAATTTTCCTCCTTGCTCGTCCCAAACTGCCTTCAAAGACTCAACCTCCGATACCATGTAGAAATTTATAGTTTCCCACCCCTGTTTTCAGCTTCTTCAGCTTTTCACCTTATTACTCAAAATAATAGATGCCCTTCTCCATAACCATACATTCAACAACCGGAAAATAAATTTTGTCGAAAACACAAATTCGGAAATTTTCGTACGTCGGAAATGCGTAATTAAAATCAGCAAGCATAAAAACAGTGATTCACACATTTGACACAGATATTTTTGGTCAACATGACCCTGGAAAAACCCCCTACAACTCTTGGGGAAAACCAGTTCGAAAGCTCCTCCTTATTTCTGGAAAATGATTTTTATAGTGAGAGAAATATTCAGCAAAAGAAAAATCAGCAAACAGACTTTTACAACTTATCTCGTTTTCCGTGCTTAACCACCGCCTCGGAAAATGTACAAACAACAAAAACAGAACAACAATAAATGCTGTACGTCCTCCTCGATTTGCGTGCCCAGAAATCTGCAATAAATGCAGCTGTACGGCCTCCTCAAAATCTGTGCAAACAATAATTAATGCTGCTGTCCAAAACCTCGATTTGCATGCCAAAACCACTGCAAAACTCGTACTCTGTAGGCAGTGACTCCGCCTCGACTGCAAGGTTCACAGGTGTACGGCTTGGCCGTACGGCTCCATGCCTATAAAACCGTGCCAAAAACTTCCACTATTTTACAACCGTACTCGTCTTGCTGAAATGTCTTGCCGAGCCGCCGCTTGGAAGCCATCAAAGCCGTCGCTCCTTCTCCTCATTTCTCAGAAATTTCTCCTTTACTTTCTCTCCTCCTCTCTCAATCTACTCATGAAAGAATGAATGACCTTTTCCCTCCTTTTCCTCCTTTAACCTAACCCTAAGTGACTTTTGGGATATCCCTAAATCCAATGGCTGAGATAGCTTTAGATCTAGGGCTAAAATTAAATGCTCATTTAAATCTCATTTTCTATTTTTTTAATTCACCCCACTTTAATAAAGACCCACTTAGTCATTTATTTCCAAAGTCACTTTTCCTTTCTAATTTTACATTGACTTTATTAAAGTCACTTTAAAATTAGACTCTAGTAACTTTATCACTTAAAGTCACTTTTAAATTAGATTTGACTTTATAACTTTATAAAGTCACTTAGACTCTAGTAACTTTATCACTTAAAGTCACTTTTAAATTAGATTTGACTTTATAACTTTATAAAGTCACTTTAGGAGAAAAATTAAATTCTTTTGGACACTTTTCCCTAGGCCAAAGATCAAAGCCTTAGGGAACCACCTGTCCTCCGGTACCAAATTTCAACAATGAATCTCGATCAATGACTTGATCAACCATCGGAGGACTCGAAGAAAAATTTCGGCAACCAACGGGAAGACATGATTCAAAAGTTAAAAGGGTATCCAGCACTTTAGAATCTTCATCCCTATAAGGACAAAGGTGAATGGGATGGTTCCCTTCACACAACCTACAGGGAATTTTTATCTTACCCTTTTCCCACTGGACCAAATGATCACTAGCTGAGGGCTTGTCACCAGCATGAACTCAAGATGTCGATGACAACGACATACGACCATCAGACCATAATTCTAACACCTTGGGAATGCTCAGGAAATCACGAAGAAGGTGGTCACCCTCACATAGCTTGCTAGGGAATTTGACTCTGCGAGACTGAGTGGGAGGTTTCTGGATATTAGCTGCATTGGTAGAAATAATTGTTGTTTCCCCCCTACCTTATTTTCCTTCTTCTTCTTCGACTTCTTATTTTTCTTCTTAGCCACCTGGTTACTAGAATCTAGACTATCACCAGGCGAAGAGGAAGAATGAGGTGAAGAAATAGGAAAAGGTGAGGGGTCAACCTTAGGATCAACATGGGGTTGACATGGTTGAGGCGGAGGAGAACTCGGTTGAAAGACAATTGGTATATTCGACACCACAGGGGTTGAAAATAACCAAACTGGCAGACCAATGGTTAATCTCGGGAGGGACACCATTGCCATCTACGGGGCACCAACATTTCCAAAAGAAGGAAACGAACCAGGATTCCCATTCGAGGGGATCCCTGGGTTGATGGACTCTGGAAATGTCGCCATTGGAATCAACCCTAAAGAATCACTAAGGAATATAACTTTAACCAGGAATATTTCGTGGGTAGTTAAATTTATAACATTGAAACAAGACTCTGCCTTTTCATATTTTAAGAGTCGAGAAAAGGACAAAAGATGACTCTAGTCACTTTCAGTTTAACAAGATCGAAAGGACAAGGGCTTGATGATATTTTCAAATTTAAAGAGTTAGTAAAGATAAAAAATGACTACTCACTGCTCAGGGTATTCTAGGCATACAGGGTGACTAGGTAATCAGGAACTGCAATATACACCTTGGTGATCAAAAGAAAGAGAAATTACCGAGGACTTGATGTACGACAACCAATCTCCCCGAATGTTGTGTTCGGTGTATCATGGTTATAGGGCAACAGACTCAACTTCATATGGATAAATGATTGCAACCTATGAGGGTCTCCCTTTCTATACACGATGATACGGGGAGCACAAGTCTGTACTAGCGCTGTCTAATGCAAGATTACGAGCGACTGCTAGTAGGTTTAATGACGCCGGAACACGCCACTAGCCTAGACCTCTAAGTGTGAGTGTTAAGTTTCAATGCTTTCTTAGGTTGATTGAGTTAATTTTATAGTTTATCTTGAGATTATGTTTTAGTTTCAAGGCCTTATCGAATGTAATCTCAAATATCTAATGCACAACTATATGAGAGAAAGAATACCATTTCAATTCAATGAAAAGCTAGCTAAGAAAGGGATAGAAGTTTGCAACAAAGCAACAATCAATCGAATACAAGAATGACACTTTCCTTTATGCTACTAACATAGTCAAAGCAGAAAACAAAAATTCTTCTCTTGTTTTTCACTTTCTAATGAAGAAGAAACCTACTAATGCAAAAGAGTACCTTTCATTTTCAAACAAAAAGGAAGAATGAAAATTTTTGTTCTTTTGCATGAGTGAGATGCAATAATGGAATGCTACACTAAAAGGACAAAACAAACACTAGCTTTCAGCAACTTTGAATGAAATGATCAAAACACAAAGAGACCAATTCCAAGCGAATGTAAAACACAGTCAAGACTAGACATACATTTCTTCACACAGAAAAATGACTTTCAAGTCGACTCAATGAGCAATGTGATCTATGCTTGAGACAATGGAGGGAGATTCAAACAAACACCAGGATGACAGTTCGACAATCCTACAACACGTAGAATCGAAAGAAAATACCAAGCAATTAGACAATAGGCTAAAAAGATGAATGAATAAATTGACTCATATACAGCCCGTAGACTCAACGAACATGTGACCAAACAAATGATTCAAAATACCTAGAAGTCCTAGGATGAAAAGTCACACTGATCGGATGAGAGACAACAAACTGAAATAAATGAGTCAGGGAAGTCAAGAACCAATCCAAATGGATTAATCCAAGGAGAAAAACCAATCCAGAGGGTAAGATATACCGGAAACTCAGAAAAGAAGCCCAAAAACCAAACCTACAAGAATCAACGCGACTGTTCAACAATAATCCACACTAAACAGGGAAAATCGCACCTGTACCAAAGGCAACTCGCACCAATGGGTGTGACTGTCAGGAAAACAGAAGCGCCAAGTAAGGAAACTAAGGAAGGAAAAAAAGGCAGTTGAGAAAAAACCAGGCTTATCACTCTGAGAATAGGTGAAGTCGCTTGAAGCAGTCAAACAAGCAAAAAAAAGCAGAGAAATGACAATACGACCAAAGTTGGATAGAAAAGTAAAACTTCAAAACGAACAATGAGAGACGACAGGCACACTGATCCCCAGTTGTTAAATTTGGACAACTAGGTCCAAACTCCATGTTATGATGCTCAGATTAAGAGGCTAATATTTTTGTTGGATTCCTCTTTCTGAGAGGTGTAAAATCCATATAAAATATATCTTAATCCGATGAGCAGAACTTATATTTTGAATTTATTATTCTTAATAAATTATATGTGCAAGGTCGGCCAGTTTTATAATGTAGGCTCGCATGCCCAACAGATGTGTCACACACCCTCATTGATGGATATAAATACAGGAAAAGTTGGAGAGAATTTCATCATCATCACAACTCACATCTTCCTCTCTCATCAAATAGTACGAGCTACCTAAAGGACGAGTTTCAGCCACACGTGTGAAGGAGAGAGAGGACAGCCAGTACGGCTGGGCTGAAGTACGACTTTCTGCTGCTAGGGTTTCGCAGAAAGGTTGACCAGCGTTGACTTTGGTCAACGCATGGTCCAATCAACCTAAAAACTTGTGGAAGGTTCGATTTTTGAAGGCCGTACTACTTGGCACAAAAATCGAGGTCAAAGGGTTGACCGTTTTGCTGCTGCGTTGACTTTTAGCTTGCTGCCCTGCGTTGACTTTTTCAGGACAGCATTGACTTTTGTGGAGTTGACTTGGGTTGACTCATTTACTGATTGGAGGGCTGTTGTGACACATGCTGGGCTGGCTGACCAAAGGAGACTTTGCTGGTTGAAGCATCCTGTTGACCGCCGAAACAAACACACACATTTTTCCTGTTTCTGATTTGTCTTCTGTAAGATCTACTTTTATGTTCTATCTGCATTTTGCTTAACTACTTGTATGATTGCTGTAAGAAAAGTGAAATTGCTCCTAGCATAGAACATCTACAAAACTTTACATGGTATCGGAGCTGAGGTGAAGACAAACTCTATCTATTGCAATCATCACCGAAAGAAATGGGTTCCACTAGTCTTGAATTCAAGGAGAATGACAAGCTGACTGGAAGTGATGACTTCCATGCCTGGAAGATGATATTGGATCTCAAATTGGAAGATCATGATCTCCTGGATCATGTGACAGGGAAGATTCAAGAACCTCCATCCAATGCCTCTGCTGCTGTTAGAAACAAGTATAAGAAGGGAGAAATAAGAGCAAAGCTGCTGATCAGGGAATCCATAAATAAGAGTCTGGTTGCCTACATATCTGAACTAGGTACATCCAAGGAGATGTATGACAAATTGATACTTATGTTCCAAGTAAACAATGTGAACCAAGTGTTATTCCTCAAGAACAAGTTGAAGAATATGAAGAAGGGCCGAGACGAGTCTATTCAAACTTTCTTTATGAAGTTGACCGAAACCAGGAACAATCTGCTAGCTATTGGGGAGACAATAGCTGATCGTGAGATGGTTCTCACCGCACTTGGAGGACTTCCATATGAATGGCAAGTATTCACAACTACCATTCTCAACAACAATACCATTCCTAACTTTGATGAGCTTCTGTCAAGATGTATGCAAGAAGAAACAAGGATGAAGGAATTTGATAATGAAAGAAATGCTGCCTATGGTGCTCATTCCCGAAAGAAGAACCCTGGTGGTTCTAAGGACAAAGGAAGGACTAAGACTCAAGAGAAGAAGGGTAAATGTTTCACCTGCCATAGGCCTGGACACTATGCTAGAGAATGCCCCTTCAAGAAGGATTCTCCCGATGGTGACGATAACAATAACAACCGAAGGAATGGGAATCAAGAAATGACAAATCCAAAGGAAAGAGGAAGGCTCACTTTGGAGGAAACAATCAACCTTCTAAGAGGACCAGAAATACCAGGTATGAGGAGTCTAATGTTGTTGATAAAAGAAATGAGTATGTTCTGGTATCTGCTCTCTCAGCTGCATCTCCGCCCGACACTATGGATGTCTGGCTAATCGATAGTGGTGCCTCAAGACACATCACCGGATTCAAGGAAGCACTTTCTGACATGGTTGAAAGGGACACTAATCTAGAAATTATCCTTGGGGATAATGCCACTTATCCTGTGAAAGGGACAGGGACTGTGACCCTCCACTTGTCCCAAGGACAAGTCCTCCGTTTGCAAGATGTACTCTATGTACCTAAATTAAAGAAGAACCTTGTGTCTGTATCTGCCATGGAAGACAAAGGATTCAATGTAACTTTCTCTGATGGAAAGGTGCTCATGTGGAAGAAGAGCTTCAAGGAAGCCATCTCAATTGGTTTTAGAGTTGGTACACTCTACCAGGTTGGAGGGAGTCCGTTGGGAGCTATGACTTGTGATACTATTCGACAAACCGAACTATGGCACCGAAGATTTGGACACCTTCATTACAAAGCCCTTCCCGAAGCAAGGAAGGTGGTGACAGGGATGCCTGAGTTTGGAAATAATCATGAAGGTGTATGTAAGGGCTGTGCTGAAGGAAAACATACAAGGGGACCTTTCCCCTCAAGTGTCACAAAGACATCTGATATATTGCAACTGGTCCATTCTGATATATCTGGTATGTTGCCCGTGACATCCCTGGGGGGATGTTCTTACTACATGACATTTACCGATGACTTCTCTCGCAAAACCTGGATATACTTCTTGAAGAAGAAGGATGAGGCTTTCATGTGGTTCCGTACCTTCAAAGCCTTGGTGGAAAATATGACCGTAAAGAAGATCAAGATTTTGAGGACTGACAATGGCACTGAATATGAGTCAAATGAGTTCAAAGACTTTTGCAGAGAAGCTGGCATTAAGAGGGAGACTACCACTGCATATACTCCTGAGCAGAATGGTGTTGCTGAACGCAAGAATAGGACTATTGTGGAAGCTGCCCGTGCCATGCTATGTGACCAGGGTCTACCAAAGTTTCTGTGGGGAGAAGCTGCAAATACTACTGTGTACATTCAAAACCGATGCCCTCATTCTGCTTTGGACTCCAAAACTCCCGAAGAGGTTTTTTCTGGTAAGAAACCTGATGTCTCACATTTCAGAATTTTTGGATGTCCCGTCTATTTTCATGTGCCGAAAGAAAAGAGAAGTAAGCTGGATGCTACTGGGAAGAAAGGAATGTTTGTGGGCTACAGTGAGACTTCTAAGGCATATAGAGTCTATGTACCTGGTCAAAGGGAAGTAGAAATAAGCCATGATGTCACTTTTGACGAAGATGCTTCCCTAAAGAAAGTAGTAGATCTTCCTAGATCTGAAGAAAATCATGAAGAAAGACCTGGAAATCTGGAAGAACCCCAGGATGAGACTATGCCTGATATTGAAGGGCCAATGGACCCTATTGATCCACCCCCTTTACTAGGAAAGAGACCATCATGGCTCAGGGACACCCTCGAAGATGCTGAGGGTCATGCTGCCCCAAGAGGGACATTCCGGGAAAGCAAGAAGCCGTGTAGATACCAAGGGTATCTAGCTGCCATGAGTACTATTGTACAATCTGAACCTGGATCTTTTGAGGAAGCCGTAAAGCATCAAGTTTGGAAGGATGCTATGCACGAAGAATATGAGTCCATAATGAAGAATGATGTCTGGGATGTGGTCCCGAGACCGAAGAACAAATCTGTTGTCACCGCGAAATGGCTCTACAAGATCAAACATGGATCTGATGGGAGTGCTGAAAAGTTCAAAGCAAGGTTTGTTGCCCGTGGCTTCTCTCAAAAGGAAGGAATTGACTATGATGACATATTTGCACCTGTGGCACGATATACCACCATCCGATCAATCATAGCCCTTGCTGCTACGCAAGGATGGAGTCTTCATCAGATGGATGTCAAGACCGCTTTTCTACATGGTGCAATAAAGGAAGAGGTGTATGTGGAACAACCTTTGGGATTTGAAGTTCAGGATCGAGACACTCATGTCTGCAGGTTGAAGAAAGCTCTCTATGGGTTAAAGCAAGCACCCAGAGCTTGGTACGAAAGGATGGATAGTTACTTGATGAAGCTGGGCTTCACTCGAAGTAATGCTGATCCGAACCTTTACTTCAAGGTTGTGAAAGAGAAGCCTCTCATTCTAGTACTATATGTGGATGACCTCTTCCTGACTGGTGATGACCCTCTCATTCATCAATGTAAGAGGGAGCTTGTTGCTGAATTCGAGATGAAGGACCTAGGACTGATGCACTATTTACTAGGCCTGGAGGTCTGGCAGAGACCTGGAGAGATTTTCCTTTCTCAAGGAAAATATATTGTGAAGCTTCTGGAAAGATTTGGAATGGTGGACTATAAGTCCGTGTCGACACCGATGGAACTCAACTTTAAAAGGTTGAGTGGCAGCGCTGCTGGGCCTATCTTGGCCAATCCTACTGAGTATCGTCAACTCATAGGAGCTTTGATGTTCTTAGTGAACACCCGTCCGGACATATGTTTTGCAGTGAACACTTTGAGTCAACAGATGGTTGAGCCTCATCATTTTCACTCGGTTGGTGCCAAGAATCTTTTGAGATATCTTCGGGGCACGATAAACCATGGGCTGAGATACACTGCCGGGAGTGTGATACTCCGTGGATATACTGATGCCGATTGGGCTGGCAGTGTGGTGGATCGTAAGAGCACATCTGGATGCTGCTTCAATCTTGGTTCTTCTTCGATCTCATGGATGAGCAGGAAGCAGAAGTCGGTGGCTTTGAGCACCGCGGAGGCCGAATACATTGCTGCTAGTATGGCCTGTTGTGAAGCAGTTTGGTTGCGGAAGCTCTTTAGTGAGCTGTTTTGACATGTGCTAGATACCACTGTGATACTCTGTGATAATCAGAGTGGGATTCGTATGACTGAGAATCCTGTGTTCCACGACCGATCCAAGCATATTGATATCAGGTACCACTTTATCCGGGATATGGTACAATGAGGCGCCGTAAGGCTCGATCATATAGGAACTGATGAGCAGGTCGCGGATATTCTCACTAAGCCCCTGGGGAAGGTCAAGTTCCTAACCTTCCGTGAGAGTCTTGGTGTCGTGGAAAGACCCTATGATGTGGGTCCTGTTGGACGATGAGCTCTGGGAGCTCTGGGGGGCTTTTGGGGATAGCTTCTCGGAGCTACAAGCACTCATAATGCTTCTGCCCCACCCTTGTGATTATTGAGCTGGTTCGCCACTCATTTATCTGTGCCCCGTATGCATCCTACCCATTGAGTTCAGGGCTCATGGGAAGTACCTCTCATTTGGCCAATGAGGTGTGGAAAAGCTAGAGACTATTAGCAAAGACTGATGGACGCATCATAGATTGCCGTACTCTCTATCTAGGATGGCACGGTCCAACCACTTGATCTGGGATCAAGTTTTTGTGAGGTCTGGGACCTCTGGACTGATTATGTCAGTCGGGGGATGATGTCTTTGTGACTGACCCACTTCTGTTCTGAAATAAAGAAGCCAGCAAAGCAAGTTTCGGCGGGATGACGCACGATGTTGATTGCACTAATAGATGGAGTTCTCCCTAGTTGAGAGGGAGTGTTAAATTTGGACAACTAGGTCCAAACTCCATGTTATGATGCTCAGATTAAGAGGCTAATATTTTTGTTGGATTCCTCTTTCTGAGAGGTGTAAAATCCATATAAAATATGTCTTAATCCGATGAGCAAAACTTATATTTTGAATTTATTATTCTTAATAAATTATATGTGCAAGGTCGGCCAGTTTTGTAATGTAGGCTCACATGCCCAACAGATGTGTCACACACCCCAATGATGGATATAAATACAGGAAAAGTTGGAGAGCATTTTCATCATCAACACAACTCACATCTTCCTCTCTCATCAAATAGTACGAGCTACCTGAAGGACGAATTTCAGCCACACGTGTGAAGGACGAAGAGGACAGACCGTACGGCTGAGCTGAAGTACGACTTTCTGCTGCTAGGGTTTCGCAGAAAGTTTGACCAGCGTTGACTTTGGTCAACGCATGGTCCAATCAACCTAAAAACTTGTGGAAGGTTCGATTTTTGAAGGCCGTACTACTTGGCACAAAAATCGAGGTCAAAGGGTTGACCGTTTTGCTGTTGCGTTGACTTTTAGCTTGCTGCCCCTGCGTTGACTTTTCAGGACAACGTTGACTTTTGTAGAGTTGACTTGGGTTGACTCATCTACTGATTGGAGGGCTGTTGTGACACATGCTGGGCTGACCAAAGGAGACTTTGCTGGTTGAAGCATCCTGTTGACCGCCGAAACGAACACACACATTTTTCCTGTTTCTGATTTGTCTTCTGTAAGATCTACTTTTATGTTCTATCTGCATTTTGCTTAACTACTTGTATGATTGCTGTAAGAAAAGTGAAATTGCTCCTAGCATAGAACATCTACAAAACTTTACAGTGGAGTCGCCAACTTGTTGAGCAGGCAAATCCCCGCCTTGGACAGAGGCGATCCCTCTAGCCCTAGGGTGGGTCTAACAACAAGGGAACACATTGCATTCCTAAATTCCTAGTTTGTAAATGAAATATGGACCGGAACAGATATCCTACCTCAATCCAATGCTTTTGTCGTGGCACGTGGCAATGATCCTTCGATCCTTGTCCTTCAAGTCTCACGCTCCTTTGGTAGCGACGTTTACACCTGCACGAAGATCAAACAAACACTGACAACATACAAACATATATATTCATCTACAACTGTCCAACTAGTCAAGGAGAGTTAGACACTTCGAATATAAATGGAAACAAAGTTGGAACCATAAACCTGTCATGTAATATTGATATATGAAAAAGAAGTTTACAACCTATGCCTTGTCGTTGTAGACCTCCTTCAATGAGTTCGGTTGGGCATGTCTCCAAGCACTCGTTCGTCGTTCGACTCAATGAGGCAATGTGATTAAACTCTCTCTCTTACAACAATGGACTCTTCTCTGCTCTCTTCAACACATCAGCTATAACTATTGATTGCTCAGCTAGTTGAATCAATGTGAGGAAGAATAATTTATAGAGGAGGAGGAGGTTTTGGATCCACATAAGATGGAGGAGAGGTCCATCCCTTTGGGAAGTTGCACATTTTTAGGAACTAATAGGCCAAAGGGAGAAACTCGACTTGATCCAGTCGAACAAAAAACCATGACTCCGCCCACGAAGTTGTTAAATCATGGAAGCTTCGTTTCTATTTTAAAAAACTTTCCAAAAGAAGCTCAGCGCGAGTGCCCTTCAGAGACAGAGCGACGACAAAGTGAGACTCAATGTAAATTTGTCCATGGGCGTGAGGACATAACTACCTACCAGCCCCGACCTAAAAGCATATGTTTTTGAGGGTCTACTTGAGGAATGATCAACATAGACTATGTTCTTAACATGTCAAGGGATGTAGTGACATTTATGGCAATGTATGACAGTACACATGGGTCACTGAAATGGTCCTCCAATGTTAGGAATGGGGATTGGAGGGAAGGTGAAAAAATACTGTGTAATAGAAAGTAAATGCCAAAAAAATTCTTATAGCTTCCAATCATGCTAATGGAGCAAAAGTTTCTTCAAAATCAATTCCTTCAATTTGTGAGTATCCTTTGCAAACAAGTCTAGCTTTATTTCTAATAATTTTTCCATCCTCGTTCATCTTGTTTTTTAATACCCATTTTGATCTAATTATATTTTTATCTTCTAGAAGAGGTACTAGCTCCTAAGTCCCAATCTTTTCGATTTGAGACATTTCTTCTTCCATGGCCTTTATTCAATGAGGATCTTTACTTGCTTGAGAAAAAAATCAAGGTTCTATTAAAGATAAGGGTGCAACATCATCTTTTCTTGGAGTGTTTGTCATCCTTCTTTGAGTTTGAATTCCTTCATCTATATTCCCAATAATTTGTTCTTCTAGATGATGTTTTTGAAGGAATTTGATCTTATAAGGAGTTTGTGAAGGCTCACTTTGAGGTTCTTCATCCTTTTCTTCTTTTTCGAGTTCTTCTTCGCTTTCTTCAAGGGCTCAATTTCATGATCTTCAACTTTCTTTTCTGTAAGGGATTCATTGATCTTCACATCAATTCTTTCCACTATTTTCCGTAGATGACTATTGTAACATTTGTAAGCTTTTCTCCTAGTGGAATATCCAGAAATATTCCTTCATCAAGCCCATAATCAAATTTTCCTGGTGTGTCATCATTGATCCCTATGAAGCATTTGCTTCCAAAATTCCTGAAATATTTTACTGATGCAGGCCTTCCTTTCCATAATTCATCAGGAGTCTTTTCATTTTTTGGTCTTAGTTGAGTTCGATTTAAGGTATAAATTGTTGTCCCCACTGCTTCTCTCCAAAATTTTGGCTGCAAATCAACTGCTAATAGCATTGTCCTTGCCATTTCTTGAACGGTTCGGTTCCTTCCTTCAACTACTCCATTTTGCTTGGGTGTCCTATCACTGGAGAGTTCTCTTTTGATTCCATGCACTTTACATAACTCATCAAATTATTTTGAGGTGAATTCTCCTCCTCTATCCGTTCTAAGACATTTGATCTTAGAATCTTTCTCATTTTCATTGAGAGCTTTAGGATTCTTAAAACATTCAAATGCTTCGGATTTATATTTTATGAAATATACCCACATCATTCTAGTATAGTCATAAAAAAATAAAGAAAAATACCTTTCACCTTGAAGAGTTGGAGTTCTATTTGGCCCACATAAATCTACATGAATGATCCCCAGAGGATTTGATGTTGAGAACTCCTTAGTTTTGTGGCTGGTTCTAGTTTGCTTTCCATGTTAGCATGGGCCACATACAACTTGATTTGGATTGAACATCTTTGAAATGTCCCTTACTGCATTAATTTTACTAATATTGATCAAGTTATCAAAACTTGTATGCCCCAATCGCTTGTGCCATAACCAAATTTCATTTGTTTGACTCAAGTAACATTTATCTCCTTGGATCTTGCTGGGAATGTAAACATTATCTGGGGTTCTTACTCCTTTTGCCACAAGTTCTCTTGAGGATGAGTCTCTTATTTCAGAATTTTTAGTATTAAAGACAACATTATGTCCTTGATCACAAATTTGACTAACACTTAAGAGATTTTGTTTGAGCTCTTCTACCAACAAAGTATTTTGAGCCTTTCCTTGTACATTAACGAGGGTAGAAGTTCCTTTTCCAGTGATTTTAGAAGATCCACTTCCAAAAGATACATTTCCGTTTTTCTTGTTAAATGAGACAAACTTATTTTGGTCACTTGTCATATGTCTATCCACGAACCAATGATTTTCTTCACTATGAGCACATAGAGCTAGGCCACATTTATCCATATTGAAATTTAACCTTTTAGCTTCCTCTCTTTTGAGTGGGCAATTTTGTTCATTATGATCATAATTATTACATAATGAGCAAGTCAGATCAAACTTAGCCAAAGGATCAAAAGAATTGTAAGTTTTATTTTTCCTTGCTCTGTGGGACCACGTAGTTTGTTTGTTTGATCTTTCAACCTTGGCGATTCATTCTTATGAGCCTTGCAATGCTTAGCTTGATGACCAAAGTTTTTACAATAGTAACAATACCTAAGAAAGATAGTTTGGTACATGTTGTAATATCCATAACTTGAATCAACATTCTTTCTTTGAGTTTCTCTTCCTTCATTTCTTGGTTTTGAGATGGGCCTTTGTTCTTGGCGAGATGACTTTTCTTCTTTTGGATGGCAAGAAAGTATGTCGACATAACTCCTTGCATTATTCTTCGCACTTGATGATTCTCCTTTGAAACCAATCCCAGGTTTTACATATTGAGGTTTTTGAGTATTAAGAAGGTTATCAAGTGCTTGAGAGCTTTGCCAACCCCTTTTGACTTGCTCCAACTCCTTTCTTAGAGATACTATTTCAGCTTCACGTTTTTCACAAATATCTTCCTTTTGTTTTAGCTTATTGTTTAAGAAGTCTTCCCTTCTTTTTCTTCCTCCTTTTCTACTTTGAGAGAAATGATCTTCTTTCATAAATTCTCATTTTCTTCAATGACACTTATTAGTAATTCATCCAAATTTCCTTCGTCTTCCATTTCTGAATCATCATCATTTGTGAATGCCATGAATAACACTTCTTTGCTTCCAACATAGTCATTTTCTTCATTTGATTCATCATCACTTCCTTTGGGATGATGGATATTTCTAGTTGATTCTTTTTTGATGACTACAAATTCATCTTCATCAGACTCATCTTGTTTGGAGAATAAGTTCTTCTTATTAAACCCTTTCTTTTTGTACACCATCATTTTAGAATCCTCTTCATCATCACTATCATGTTTATGAGGACATTTTGCAGCATAATGACCTATTCTTCCACATTTGAAACAAATGAGAGGGTAATTACCTTTTAGCTTGGATCCCTTCTTTAGTATTCATACAAATTGTGCTAATTCGGTTTCAACATCGGAGTCATCGCTGCTATTATTCCATCCTTTTCCCTTTTTAGATTTTGAGGTTTTTAATGTTGCATCTTTGGAACTTGGGATTCCTTTTCTCCTCTCATAAGGAATGAGGATTCCATGAAGTTCGTCCATCTTGCGAGTATCTAGATCCTTCATTTCCTCTATAACACTTACTTTGGAGTCAAATATGTCAGGAAGAGATCTTAGGACCTTTTGAACAATCATGCTTTCCTCAATTTTTTCTCCCAATCCTTTAAGAGGGTTGACCACTTCAGCTACTCGGAGAAGATATGATGCAATATATTCTTCATCATCCATTTTTAGACTTTCAAATTGTCTTCTATGAGTTTGAATATTTGCCTTCTTAACTTTGGAGTCCTTGTCATATAAAGCAACTGACTTATCCCATTTTTCTTTGGCTGTATCACAATCCATCACTTTTGTAATTTCAGAGTCACAAATTCCACCAGTGATGGAATTTAGAGCTTTGGCATTAGCAATGTAAGCTTTCCTTTCGTTGGGATTAGTTGGAAGTGTAGAGGGAAATTTGTACCCATTCAAAACCAAGTGCCAAACTTTGGGTCGAAGGGACATTAAATAGTAGAACATCCTCTTCTTCCAAAAACCAAAATTTTCTCCATCGAACATAGGAAGCTTTCTTGTCACTTCTTGATTATTCATTGTAGCTAAGAATACTTCTTCCAACTGTTAGGTTGATAATGAAGAAGCTCACTCTAATACCAATTGTTGGAAATACTGAGAGGGGGGTGAATCAATATTTCTTTTCAATTGTTATTTAAAAAGTTAGATTCTTCACAATTAAAAACAAAGAATTGAATCATTTTCTTCTAGAATGAAGGATAATGATCCTTTTACAAATGAATGAGTACAATGATGTTTAAGGGCACCAACCCTTCAACCTTCCAGGCTCCAACCTATTACCAAGCACTAACCTAGACTTTAGTGAGGCTCCAATCTCTAGGGCTTCGACCCTATCCTTCTCAAGACTCCAACCTAGTGTTTAGAGGCACCAACCGATAGGACACCAATCCTTCAGTCTTTTTAATAGAAAATGTGTAATGTACTTTCAAGAGTGTCTTCAACAAAATTCTTCAATGTTCAATGCCTTAATCCAAAACTGTGCTTGACTGTCAAGAAGGTCTCCACCATTGTTACACAACTTCAACACTTCAACAATCCATGTTTATCAAACCAAGGATGGTTAAGGGAATTGATCCACAATAATAAAGATCTCTTCATGTATGATAAGACTTCAAACCATTGTAAGATAAGGTTGGTGTACGAAACTTCACCACAGTCTACGTATGCCCTTACATACTGAGCTCTGAAAAGATAATTTCTCCACCAGCCTCTGCAGCTTTGGATCTGGTTTAGTTACCCAATCAGATTATACCCCTACTGTAAATTCTACAATATCTGAAATGTGTCAAGACAGAGATCTGAGTCATCCACCAAAACTCATCCACAACAAAATCCGAGCCACTGTAACTGGATTTATGTTATGAACTGTGACACTACAGGAACACTGAACCAATAGCCTTTCAAGCCATTGTAATTGCAGTTTGAGATTTTTACCAAGGTTGAACAACTGCAGAGAGGTTTGAGACTGTAATTATACACAGGTTTGAGGCTCGTATATTCTCACAAGTTCGAGCTTATGTGCACCAGTCCAAATATTTCAACTAAAGGTTGCAAGGCCTTGTATCTCTATGTTGGACCGAATGTTTGGTGGCACTAAATCAAGGTGTTGTGACCCTAATTCAGTTTCAACCCCAGAATTCTGGTTAGGGCACACATTTTTTGTAATAGAAGTGTGAGTATCAAGATGATTCCAAATCACAATTTCTAGGACTATCCACAATCTTTTCTCCTTCAATATTTTAGCTCTTTCTCCTTGGTGTATTCTAGTTCACGAGTTGTGAACTGAATCTCTTTATCTGTGATGGATAACCAGACTTGATGATTTGATATATGTTGAAATTTGGTACCGGAGGACAGGTGGTTCCCTAAGGCTTTGATCTTTGGCCTAGGGAAAAGTGTCCAAAAGAATTTAATTTTTCTCCTAAAGTAACTTTATAATTTTTTATAAAGTTAAATCTAATTTAAAAGTGACTTAAGTGATAAAGTTACTAAAGTGACTTTATAAAGTTATAAAGTCAAATCTAATTTTAAAGTGACTTTAAGTGATAAAGTTACTAAAGTTAAAGTGACTTTAAATAAAGTCAATATAAAATTAGAAAGGAAAAGTGACTTTGGAAATAAAAGACTAAGTGGGTCTTTATTAAAGTGGGGTGAATTAAAAACAAAAGTGAGATTTAAATGAGCATTTAATCTCACTTCTAGATCTCAATCTATCTCACCATTGGATTTAGGGATTCCCCAAAAGTCACTTAGGGTTAGGTTAAAGGAGGAAAAGGTCATTCATTCTTTCATGAGCACATTGGGAGAAGGAGAGCAAGAGAGCAAGGGAGATTTCTGGGCAGTGAGGAGAAGGAGGCAGCAGCTTGGCACACATTCCAAGGCAGCATTTCAGCAAGACATTTCAGCAGACAAGTGCAGCAGATTTAGCAAACAACAGGTTGATTTTTTGCACGGTTTCCTAGGCAGGGAGGCCGTACAGCAAGGTCGTACAGCAGGCCGTACAACATCAGTACAGCAGTATTTGGCACAGAAATCGAGGCAGCTAGTGGTTGTTCCGTATAGCTGAGTTTTGCAGCATTTTTGGCACGTTTTTCGAGGTCCGTACAGCAGCATTTATTGCTGTTTTGGCACAGATTTCAAGGTGGCCGTACAACTGCATTTATTGCAGATTTCTGGGCACGCAAATCGAGAAATCCGTACAGCATTTATTGTTGTTCCTGTTTTGCTGTTTGTGCGTTTTCCGAGGCGGTGGTTAAGCACGGAAAAAGAGATAAGTTGTAAAAGTCTGTTTGCTGATTATTTATTTTGCTGAATATTTCTATCACCGTAAAAAGCATTTTTCCAGAAATAAGAAGGAGCTTTCGAACTGGTTTTCCCCAAGAGTTGTAGGGGGTTTTTCCAGGGTCACCTTGACCAAAAATACTGAGTTATGATGTGTTGAATGACTGTTTGTTACCGCTGTTATTTTATTTCTGCATTTTCAGCATTCTGAAAAAATTTCCAGAATTTGTGTTTTCAGCAAATTTATTTTCCAGTTTATTAAATGTATGGATATGGGAAAGGACATTTAATTATTTTGAAGTAATAAGATGAAAACTGAAAAGTGAAAACTGAAAACCGGGGTGGGAAATAGAATTTTCTACATGGTATCAGAGCTTGAGTGCTGAAAGAGCGGTTTGGGACAGCAAGGAAGAAAATTACAGCTTGCTGATTTTTCACTCAGAAAATTCCAGCAAGCTGATTTTTCACAAACAGCAGATTTTTACCTTTACTACAGCAGTGTTATTTTTCAGTTTTAGGACAGCAGGATGTCATTGGGACTGAGGGTGGAGGATAGGTTGGATGGGCATTCCAACTACGGCATTTGGAAGGAGAGAATGCAGAGTATCTTTGAGGAGGCAGAAGTCTGGGACATTATGGTACATACCACACAGAACCCTGTGAATGTGCCTACTGATGCTACTCAGTTGGCAGCATATAATAAAAAGAACAACAAGGGTAAGAGGCTGATTCTAGACGGAATCAAAGACCATTGTATCCCTCATGTGAGAGGGAAGAGAAATGCTCATGAGATGTGGACAGCATTGTCCAATCTCTACCAGAGCACCAATGAGAACCGGAAGATGGTCCTGAAGGAGAAGATGAAGACCATTAAGATGGGCAATGATAGTGCAGCTGGATATCTCACTAAGATTACTAATGTGAGAGATGAGTTGGCAGCGATTGGAGAGGCCATTCCACCCACTGATTTGGTGCGGATTGCAGTGAATGGCCTCCCCCGTTCATGGATGAACTTTGCTGATGGAGTTTGTGCACGTGAGACCCTTCCCACATGGGAGAGGTTTTGGGATGATTGCATTCAGACAGAGATCAGGAAAGGTCAGCTTGGGGCAGCCAAGCCAGTTGAGCAGGATGAGGATGTAGCACTGTTGGCAGGACGCAAGAAAGGCAAAGGGAAGAAGCAGGCTTCCAGAAGCAATGGTGGGGGCAAAGGCAAAGGTAAAGGTAAACAGGATAACTCACAGAAGGACTATTCCAAAGTGAAGTGTTGGAATTGTCAGAAGATGGGACACTATGCAGTTGTGTGTTCGGAGAAGAAGAAGAAGAAGGGGAAGAACCAGAGCATGGCAGCTTCAACAGAGGTTGAGGACTTTGCAGATCGCTTTGACCGGGAGTTTGGGTTCATTGCGTGTGAGTCTTCTAGTGCAGGATTATCTGCCATAGAGGTTCAGAGGGAGCATGCAGTTCCCTCGATTAGCGGAGCATCTTCGGGTATCTGGTATGTGGACAGTGGGGCTTCACGTCACATGACAGGAGTCCGTGAGTACTTCTCAGAGCTTTCAGAGAGTGGCACTGATGTAGAGGTAGTACTCGGTGATGACAGAGTTGTTAGAGCAGTCGGTGTGGGAACATTGACATTTCAGAGGGAGTCCAAACCTCCCTTGAAGGTGTCAGATGTTCTTTATGTGCCAGGGATGAGGAAGAACCTCATATCCGTCTCAGCTTTGGAGGACAGAGGATATGAGATACTATTCAGGGGAGGACAGGTGTTGATGTACCCCAGGGGCACTCCAGCTGATTCAGCTAGAGTGATAGGTGTACGCCATGCAAAGGTGTACAAGTTTGCATTTCAGTCCCTTTTGGCATTGAGCAGTAGTACCGACAGCAGAGCTAGCAGTTCTGAGCAGTGTGAGATTTGGCACCGCAGGATGGGGCACATGCATCATGGAGCCTTGAGGACTTTGCGGGAGATCACTACGGGTGTGCCAGAGTTCAGTACTGATCACTTTGATACTTGCAGAGGATGTGCGATGGGCAAGTTTGCCAAATCCCCTTTTCCCAGCAGTGACAGCAGAGCGACCGGGATACTTGATTTGATTCATTCCGATGTGAGCGGTCGGATGTCTCATGTTTCCTTGAGTGGATATGAGTACTATGTGTTATTCATTGATGATCACTCCAGGAGGACCTGGATTTATTTCTTGAAGACCAAGAGTGAAGTCTTCAAGCGGTTTCAGGAGTTCAGAGCTCTTGTGGAGACACAGACAGGTCGGAAGATCAAGTCCCTGAGGTCGGACAATGGGGGAGAGTACACCCTTGGAGAGTTTGTTGACTATTGTGCGGAGGCAGGCATTAGGAGGGAGCTCACTGTTCCTTACAACCCCCAGCAGAACGGGGTTGCGGAGAGGAAGAACGGATCCATCGGAGGGGCTGCCAAAGCCATGTTACATGATCAGGGGTTGCCATTGTTTTTGTGGGCAGAGGCCTGCAACACAGCTGTTTACTTGCAGAACTGGAGTCCGCATCGTGCCTTGGGGCACATGACTCCGGAGGAGGCTTTTTCTGGGAAGAAGCCTGATATGGGTCATCTTCGTATCTTTGGGTGCATGACATACTCCTACATACACAAGGAGAAGAGGACCAAACTAGAGCCCACCGCAGAGAAGGGTATCTTTGTGGGCTACAGTGAGACCTCCAAGGCCTTTCGGATTTACATTCCTGCACAGAGGAAAGTTGTTGTCAGGCGGGATGTGAAGTTCGAGGAGGACAGGGCCTTTAGGAGGGAGTCACGGGAGTTGGAAATATACGGATCAGCCGGACCCTCGACGCGGTTGAGTCGGTCGCGAGGGGATCCGGTGGGCGAGGAGATCGGGAGGATGGGAGGTACATCTGCGCGTGTCGGGGTCGGAAGTCGGTGGGGAGTTCCGCGCGGGGAGTGGCTCGCAGTCGCAGGGGTGGGCAGGCGCACGCAGGCACTACGTAGCAAGCCATCGGGTAGTCCACCGATGGACAGCTCACACCGTACCTCAAAGATCTACAACGGTGGCAGCAGGAGGATAGCAGCATGCATGAGTCTGCCCCGATGTTGAGGAGGAGGAGTTTTATTCTCCAGCGGGAGAAGTGTGCTCAGGGAAGAGGAAGCCCAGGTGGCTTCAGGACACCTTGAGAGATGCCACATCTGTTGCTGAGCCTAAGAGGCCGGTCAGAGAGAGCAGACCACCTGAGAGGTTTTGTAGCTATATGGCAATGGCTACCCGCATCCTTGACTCTGAGCCTTCTAGCTATGAGGAGGCAGCTAGCCAGCAGGTCTGGAGAGAGGCCATGCAGGAGGAGTATTCTTCTATCATGAAGAATGATGTTTGGGAGGTGGTGCCGAGGCCCGAGGGCAAATCCGTGGTTACTTCCAGATGGCTTTACAAGGTAAAGCATGCTGCAGATGGCAGCATTGAGAAATTCAAAGCGAGGTTTGTGGCTAGAGGGTTCTCCCGGGTAGAGGGAGTTGATTATGAGGAGACCTTCGCTCCCGTGGCTCGATATACTTCGATTCGCTCCATTATATCGATAGCAGCAGAGATGGGTTGGAAGATCTACCAGATGGATGTGAAGACCGCATTTCTCAATGGCTTCATATAGGAGGAGGTGTACATTGAGCAGCCACAGGGCTTTGAGGTGCATGGGAAGGAGTCCCATGTGTGCAGACTGAAGAAGGCCCTTTATGGCCTGAAGCAAGCTCCCGAGCTTGGTACTCCAGGATAGATACATATTTGCAGAAGATGGGTTTCACAAAGAGTGAGGCAGATCCGAACCTTTACTATATTGTGATAGGTGAGGAGCCTCTCATTCTGGTGCTGTATGTGGATGATTTGGTCATTACAGGTGCAGAGAGACTCATACAACACTGCAAGAGAGATCTTGCAGCGGAGTTTGAGATGAAGGACATCGGCTTGATGCATTACTTTTTGGGTTTGGAGGTGTGGCAGGAGGGGCATTTCTTCCTGGGGCAGGGGAAGTATATTGTGGATATCCTTGGCAGATTCCACATGGAGGATTGTAGACCCATGTCGACACCGATGATCACCAACTGGAAGAAGCTTCATGCTTCGGATTCCGAGTTGGTGGATCCCACATTGTACAGACAGCCGATTGGTTCCTTGATGTATTTGGTCAACACTAGACCAGATATTTGTTTTGCAGTCAACACGATGAGTCAGTTTATGTGTGAGCCTAGAAAGGTTCACTGGGTGGCTGCAAAACACATTTTGCGATACTTGCAGGGGACAGTGGATTATGGTCTGGACTACAGGCAGGGGGATGGAGTGAGATTGGTAGGTTACACTGATTCTGATTGGGCAGGTTGTGCTTCTGATAGGAAGAGCACTTCAGGATGCTGTTTTGGGTTGGGTTCGGCAGTTGTGTCATGGTTCAACCGAAAGCAGCGGAAGCAGAGTATATGGCAGCCAGTCTAGCTAGTTGTGAGGCCATCTGGCTTCGCAAGATGTTGTTTGGCTTATTTGGTCAGCCGTTGAGACCTTCAGTGATTTACTGTGATAATCAGAGTTGCATTAAACTCACTGAGAATCCAGTATTTCATGACAGGTCAAAGCATATCGGGATCAAATATCACTTCATCAGAGACTATGTTCAGAAAGGAGCTGTGAAGCTTGAGTATATTCCCACTGATGAGCAGGTTGCAGATATTCTTACCAAAGCCTTACCATGGGGCAAGCATGTCTACTTCAGAGACAACATGGGTGTGGTCAGGAACACCTTCCTCGGTAAGAGGGAGTGTTGAAATTCGGTACCAGAGGACACGTGGTTCCCTAAGGATTTGATCTTTGGCCTAGGGAAAAGTGTCCAAAAGAAATTAATTTTCTCCTAAAGTAACTTTATAAAATTTTTTATAAAGTTAAATCTAATTTAAAAGTGACTTAAGTGATAAAGTTACTAAAGTGACTTTATAAAGTTATAAAGTCAAATCTAATTTTAAAGTGACTTTAAGTGATAAAGTTACTAAAGTTAAAGTGACTTTAAATAAATTCAATATAAAATTAGAAAGGAAAAAGTGACTTTGGAAATAAAAGACTAAGTGGGTCTTTATTAAAGTGGGGTGAATTAAAAATGAAAAGTGAGATTTAAATGAGCATTTAATCTCAGCCCTAGATCTCAATCTATCTCAGCCATTGGATTTAGGGATTCCCCAAAAGTCACTTAGGGTTAGGTTAAAGGAGGAAAAGGAGGAAAAGGTCATTCATTCTTTCATGAGCAAATTGAGAGAAGGAGAGCAAGAGAGCAAGGGAGATTTCTGGGCAGTGAGGAGAAGGAGGCAGCAGCTTGGCACACATTCCAAGGCAGCATTTCAGCAAGACATTTCAGCAAACAAGTGCAGCAGATTTAGCAAACAGCAGGCTGATTTTTGCACGGTTTCCTAGGCAGGGAGGCCGTACAGCAAGGCCGTACAGCAGCGCCGTACAGCAGGCCGTACAGCAGCCGTACAGCAGTATTTGGCACAGAAATCGAGGCAGCTAGTGGTTGTTCCGTACAGCTGAGTTTTGCAGCATTTTTGGCACGTTTTTCGAGGTCCGTACAGCAGCAT